>CABFVZ010002547.1:15709-64608 GCA_902151445.1 Timema monikensis | reverse complement strand
CCCTTGGCTAGTCTGTATGAATATATGAAAGTAGAAATGTTACCGTCAAGACATCTCGGCCTTGATGTGTTTGGCAATCCCGATATAGAAAGTTATAAAGGTATTTTATTTATACACATAGAGTTCATTTAGTCTGGTTTTCCGGTGACGTGCAAGTCGGGATTCAAATGCGGGAACATTCTTCCTTCCTCATGCCCACCGTATTAACGTAATTAGCATAATACATGCGTACAACCTGAACTGGTAATAAGGTAGGCAAGCACGTGGACTAAGGCTCTGCTTTTCTGGAGATACAGGGTCCATGGTTTGAACCCCAACCAAGAGTGTTTTCCATTCTTCCTCCTCAGTGGGAGTAGCCCGGACTCGTGGTAAGACGCGGTAGATAATACCAAGCTCAATAAGGACTACATGTGGAACTATATTTTATTTGTACTGCTACCGTCTCGTGTCAGTCTGTGTTATCCGCCGCAGTAGTTAGCCTACTCCTCTGGAGTAAAGCCGGGAAAACACCCGTGACTGACACCCTGACGTCAAGACCCCAAGTTACCATACTTAACTCGGAGCTCCAAGATCGATTCCCGCTACTGGTAAAACATTGGTCATGTTTAATATGTTACAACTTGACCGTGATGCGACGGCTGGGGTTGATATCTATTTGGTCGAGAAATACCCGTAAGCTCTCGCTGGAATCTCTCAAATAATGGGATGGACAGTTTTTTGGGGCAGTAATCTTCATTTGATAAAAGATTTATTAGACATATGTAAATAATTATTTTTATTTATTTTAGCACTTCATCTTACTACCTGTTCGGGTTATACACCTATGTACTAATTACACTAATGGGTTAGGGATGAGGAAGATTACATTTAAATGTGTACCCGCATTGCATGAAGGGCGCGTGGAAAACCATTAAGGAAAATCAACCTCGGTAGACTACACCCTACCGGGATCGAACCCCAATCTTCTAGTCTAGTCTATTGCTAGAGTAGCGCCTTAGAACATGTGGCCTCCGAAGCTGGTAATTGTAATATTGATTAGAAGGTTTACTCTTTTTACTACTAAAAGGTATTAAGTTTTATAGATTATAGGCTGGCAGAGGTTAAGGGCGAATTTTCTTTTTTTTAAAAACTCTCTTTGATAAAAAAAATTGTATCAGGATTTTTTTTCCTAAGATGGTTTTAATGTTGCCTTTAAGTTGCAGCTAAAAAGATCATCTCCCCCTTTTTATTTCCTTTGCCAGCATAAGTAAATAATGTTCCAATGATGCACATCTTTAGTTTGTGTTGTAAATAGCCCTAATTAAATTGATACTCAATCAACTTGTCGCATATATATGTTTATAATTTTTATAAATATAATATGTTTGTTAGTTATATAATTATATGTATCACATAATTTTAAACTGTTCAAAATATTACTGCAATATACCTTAGTCCTTAAATATTACAATAATGTAGCCCACTAAATTATGCAATATTTATTTTCGAATACTCTTTTTACCAAATGGTTTATCACATTCAACCGCCTGTATTTGAAGAACAATTATCGTAGCAATTTCAGCATCCGAAACTAAAGGATTCAAATTTGGCGGGAAACGTCTGCACAGTATCGTCTGCTGTGCAAATATAGAGGTCATATAAGCCCTACTCAGGGGCCGCTTTTCAAATTGTCTCAAAAAGACAGAAGTTAATATAAAACCCACGTTGTTTCAATATACATAAATGATCAAAAGAATTATCATACTACTATAAAGTTACTCTAATTGATAACTTAACGTGTTTAGCTTTTACAAAAAAATATTCAGCTTTATAATTCAGTGAATAATATTCCAGGTCGCACAATGAGCATATATGCATAACTTATCACGCAAATAAGAATATATTATAAAATGTATATTGATAAGTAAAAAAACAAACAAAAATTAGCAAAAATACAGCCCTGATTAAAATTAAATACAATAATAAATTAGATTAAGTCAAAAATATCTATTTTTAAGAAGTGATCGAAAATTCTTTCAATTTTACTTATGGATTTCCTAACCTACAAGTGGCTTCTGAACTCGCCCCAGTGTTCATATTATATAATGAAGGTGACAACACTTATCCATTTTTATAATTGATTAAAAGTCTAAACAAGCAACAGAGGATTTAAAAAGGTACTTAAAAAATAATCATACACTTTATACATAAAACTGACCTGGCAACCCTGAGCTAGAGTTCTTGTGAAGGGTTGAATACTGAATTGTTTAATTCTCACAAGAGAAGATGTTTTTCTTCTTGCTTGTAAATTGTGTCCAAGCTGGCACAGTTTCTCCACACGAGCACAGAGCCTACCTGACCCAAAACACGCCATAGTCAACACTGTTATGATACGACGGTCCCCGAACATACCGCGTTTCGAGAGTGAAATTCCGACACTCTGATCGTTTTACTATATTATATTTTAACGAAGGTCTATCACTAACACCACAATCTTATAGTTCATGGAATACACGCTAAACGCACCACTGTACAGAAAAGTGTATGTAGAAAGCGGTACCTTAAAACAGTAACATCAGTAAAATTCTACGGTTAATTTATCTAGTACTGATATGGCCGCTATAGCGCTCTTTAAAACATTTCAGAACAAGGAATAACTATCAAAGCAAGCTTAGTTACGGAAGGCTGATGTGAATTTTATCTTTAAAAATACAAATATTGTAAATTAATAATGCAATGTCTTACTGACTTGATTTGAATATTCCAGATTTTATTAATCTCTTTTGTTGAAACACAAAAAATAAGCCTTAACTAAAAAGTATTTACTTAGATGTATGATTAAAGGTAGGGTATAGGTTGGGCATAGAAAATACTTTGACAAAAACAATCAAAGAATGGTTGGTAAACAACTTCACTATAAATTATTTTAATGGTCTTCTAAAGTTGTATTTATAGTTTCCAAGCTGTACTGGCCGTTTAGCAAATAAACATATCTAATTTAAGCCACGCTATTTATGACAAGCAACATAAAATAATTCTTACTGTTGTAAGAAATCTAATTATTTAAAACCAATTTATTTATTTAATTTTAACCTTGCAAGCTTTTCCTTTATATAATTACTATTCTATGACTATAATAGCTTAGATGTAATGGGTACTCTCAGTATATCATTATCGAATGATAACATCAGAGTTACAATCAAAATATTTTGGGGAAAACTGAATTGTAAAAATTAATTACGTTCGTTTGTAAATCTAAGAAAATTATATATATATAATTATAATAAATATAATATATAATTATAATATTTGTGAAATCAAAATAGATTTAAATTAACAGAACTAAGGAAGAAAGTCTTATAAAATTGCACAGTTCTAAGAAATTTCCAACTATACATCGTAGGTTTTGGAGGAAATTCAAAATCAAGAGAGCTTCAAAAATAATGTTTAGGTCATAGAGTTTACATTTTAAGCTAGATATAATTATAATTAAAACAAAGTATTATGTAATTTATCTCGTTCATAACATTTTCTAAACTTAAATACATATTTTATTCGATAGTTGCATGTATAGATAGCATGTATTTAATAACATGTTAATTTGTTTGACAGGTTTTGATGACAAATTTTTCAGTGCAAACCTAGTGTTTAATGCACTTTTTATATAAAAGAAAAATCATATTTTTTCTATATTCTAGAATAGTTTATAAAATTATATTCCTTTGATTCATAAATTAATAGCCGTAATTTTATGTTACCTGCACCAGAATCCAATTTTCATCTGTCATCAGAGGTGGAGCATTATCTTTCTTTTTGGTGGAGCCAAGTTAAAGCTTACCGTTAAGTACTTTTTCGCACTACGTGTTAAAATATTAGATTAAACTCATTTAAGTTTTTCTAATTTTTAAAATTCACTAGAAATACAAAATTACTCATTCTTGATTTTCACTGCCTCTTAATTCCATTTCATGACTACCATAGTTATTTAAGCAGTCGATTACTCTGCCTAATATATGCCTATTTCTTGAAACTAGTTCAATGTGTATCCGGACTGAAATTTTGACCGCGGAATCTATCTGTGATGGAATATTTATTCTTACAAACGATTTAAACTTACATGCATTTTCCAAATTAATTGCACATTTCTCAAGTTATTTAATGTTTTCACTTTAATGTTTAAGCTATACTCGCAGCCTAAAGCTATCCACAACCACTCACCACCAAATAATAAACCATATACACAAAATGAGCTATGTTTTTCTTCACTCACAGTTAAATATAATTTTTTTTAACCAAGCCAAGCATTAGAAAAGTTTTTTTTCTAGCCTTCCACCTGCATAAAAATAAAGTCATTAGGCTTATGTGCCTCCTAACCATTTAATTGAAATTTTTTAAAGTTTCAATGAAGAAAACAAAGTTTTAAAATAAATAATATACTTTATTCATTTATTTATTCATTCATAAATATTAATTCAGCCGTTAAATATTTTAATCCGGTCGATAAGTTCGTCTTATGACTGCCAGATAGCATTTATCTACCATAAAGTTAGAAAAATCATACTTAGCACCACGTCTTACTATCTGTTTGGGTTATACGCTTATAAAGTTAAATGTGAGTACATAAATAAAAAAATTTAAACGTTATACCGAACTATTGACTACATTTTGGCAAACACGGAAGTTAATACTTGCAAGACAACCTAGCTTCAGCGCCCACGTGACGCCATCTGTTTACTCACACTCGTTTAGCCACCATTATTTAACAAATGTTGAGTGTTGTAGCTACTAACCAGGTTGTACGCAAGCGCGCACCAGTAAAAACAGTACCAACTTTGTGTCCTATGCCTAAAAATATATTTATCCTACATATAACTATCTGGCAGATAAATTCAGTTCATAATACGCATAAAATATTAAAGTGGCTGATAACCTTTATCTGGTAGCAAACTTTAACCTCCAGATAGCAATATCCATCCGCTAGTCATAAGACCGGCCCTTAATTAATCACTTTCACTCTTAATTTTACTTATAGGGTCTTAACACATACTAAAATACAAACACATAAACAAAATAAATAAACTATGAATCATCTTTATCATATAGCGTGCCTGCTCAGACTGGCCTATTCACTACTGGAATGGAATGCTAAAACAGGGGGCATTGACCTTGAGACATCTTACACTGGGTGTGGCTTCTTAATAAATAAAAAGTAATATGTCAGAATTTGCCATCATCCCTTGTTTAATGGTTCTAGACTAAATCAAATCATAAATACGATAGTTTTATTTGTATAAATAATTTATAAATAATTAGGCATACTTGTTGACAATTTGATAAAACCAGAACACTCCCCTTCTTACATTAAAAAGGTATTTGGCAATTCGAACTTAAAACACTTGAGGAAGATTACAACTTCATTGACTTTCAGCTCTACAAAAAAAAAAGGCAAAAAATTATATATTTCATATGCAGATCATATAAAAAAGTTTAATGTTTATTAAAAAGTAGCCCTAATCCCATTTTCATATTCTTTTCTTGGAGATCCATTGTAATCACTTATTCCAGCTATCTGTTTAACTAATAGATAACCACATTACTCGGGTTGATCTTTAGTAACACGAGACCTGATCGATAATCAAGGCTACATTGACATAAACATATGCCAACAGGCAAAAGTTAAGCACACTAATTCTGTCTGGTTAAGAAATAGCGACTGCCACATATAGGATAAACACACACTGTAGAAAAAATATGTATGATGTAAAAGACCTCTTACTCTCAACAGTTTGTATTTATGTTTATTTAAAGGCTAATATTAAAAGGCATATACTTTTTTACTTTAAATCCAGTGACGTAATTAAAGAGGTAATAAACCAAATAAATGATAAAAGAAAAATGAGCTAGCTTAGATTTAACATGAATACAATACTTTGATTTTAAAACCAACATTTATATTTAACAACAACAACAACAAAATAAAAAAGTAAAATACGTATAATCAAACATGAGACTCTCCAGACTTCTACGTCACGTTGGGGAAAATACTTTAACTGGACTTAATTAATAATGGAATCGCCTTGCATATAAGACTACCAGTCTCCAAGGTCAGCATCCCTGGGAACTGCTTGCAGGTTATACATAGCTAAATATGGTTTTTCTAATAGCGATCGTGACATTTTAGATAACGGTGAGTGATTGTGATAGTTAATAATAATATAAATAAAATACTTAACAACGAAAAAAATGTAGTTTTTTTTAAAATGAATAACTGTCAAAATTCAAATTTGCCTTGCCTTACAGTTGTCTACTAAGTTATAAAGTTAAAATACAATTCTTTTATAATCTGAACAAATCATTCTCATTCAGATAACAATAGCAATTTTAGGTATTTATACCAAAAGATCTTAATTCCAGTCTGGGTGAATAATCATTAAAATAAAAAAAAATATATTTAGTTTCTTGAAACATATAATTAATTGATTTTCTATATGAGAATAATAATTATCATAAATGAATAACAGAAAATAAGACATTGCATTCGAGTCGAAGGAATGACTATGGCCTAAAGATTCTTTACAGAGTAATTGTTGAAAAAATGTGAACTTAAGATGAAAAAAATCGTTGCTTTAGAAGAAAATACTTTAAAGCCTGGAAAGCGTAGTTCATAAAAACATAGCATCTGCGTAGATTGTTGATATCACCTCAATGATGTACTGGGTGGTCATCTCGTTGGAACTGTGAGTTGGTCCAAAATTCACTTAGAGTCCAAAAATTAATCAATGTAGAATTATACCAATGCTCTAAAGTTGTTGTCAACTCTCTAGAATTCATTTGGGTGAGTAATTGAAAGATTGCTTTAAAATTGCTGTTAAATTTTCAACAATTGTACGGCACTGAAATAATATATGTAATTCTCTCCTCATTTCCAAGACGCCAGTCCTTTTTTACGATTCCCGCTTCCTAGCAGTTCTCGTTGAGATCCCAAAATTTTAGAGGTTAAGTGGTATTTAAATAAGGTCAAAATTTGAAATAAGTGGTTAGAAATGTAAAAAAATTAAAGCAGAAACAGTGAGAATCCTTGCGGAAAGAAATAATAAAAAGGAAGTGAGAAAAAAATGAAACTATTATTGGATGGTAACAAGATTATACATCTGACAGTTGGTTGACATTTAGCATATGATCATTGTTTGTAAACAAATTCCATACCTTTTTTTCTCACTGACTTTTAAATTTAATGTTGCATGAGATCGGCTGACCTCGTATTCCCCCTCGCTCACTCACCAACTCTAGTATAGTTAAAAGAGTAAGCTCTTCATGTCCGTCACCTGTCTTAGTATGTCTCTCTTCTTCACGTTGAATCGGCCATCATGACTCTCGTTGGAGTAAGAGACGTTAGAAATTAAATAACAACTGATCAGTCTTGTTTTAAATGTGCACAGAATATTATTATCCAAACCATGTAAGTAGGTATTTGCTTGTTGGTTTGGTAAAGTATTGTTATCATTAAAATGTGTTTCCTTCAGTGATCTCTATACTATACTGGATGGACAATAAACGTACTCCTTGCAACGGAATAATTATTGAATCTTAAATTTGTCATCTGCTTGATGGTGTTGGTTGTCAAAAACGTGTGTCCGGTGAGTAACATTATTATTTTTTGAAAATAGTGAGGTACTATACCTCACTTTGTTTAAGACACATTTACATTAAATAATATACAATTCAGTTTTAAATATAATTGCGTACAAATAAAAATAACATCTTTAAAATATTAAAATATGTAGCTAACGCCTATGTTGTCTATATTATGCCAAGACTACAATATATTTAAAATTGGTTATTAGCTTATATATTGGTTTTAGAAACCATATTATATTTAAAGTTCGATAATTAAAATGCAAAAAAAAGTATGTATCTTAAAACTTAATTACATTTGTTTGAATGACACACTTTGTGTGGTAGTTTTACCTTCAAATTATCATTTAAATTTTAGGTTTGTTGGAAGTATTACTATATTACACTATATTTAAAGTTGGATCTTAGCTTGTATAGGCTATTGCTTTCAGCCATATTATTTTAATGTTTGATAACTATAGTGAAATAAGGTAGCTTAAACTTAATTACATGTGTTTCACTAATAAACTTTGTGTAGTAGTTTTACATTCAAACTATCATTAAATTAAAGGACTTGTAGAAAGTATTACTATTCCTATTACCATATATTTAAAGTCGGCTCTCAGCTTGTATATTGCTTTCAGAAACCAGATTATATTTAATTTTTGATAACTATAATGAAATAAGTTCACTAAAAATTTGATTACTTTTGTTCAAATGACAAACTTTGTGTATAAGTCTTACGTTCAAATGACCATTTAGGTTATGGCTTGTAAGAAGTATTAATATATTAGTCTACATGGACTTATCTAAAGAAACAAGTAACGAGTGTTGAACTTAGTTATGTTAGTCAAACCTTTTATTAACACATTTATTTCGTTTAACTAATCATACATTGATACATCTCATATATTCATAAAATTTAGTGAACGATGTAGAAATGCCACATTGCCTTGTATTTGTGTAAGAGAGAAAGAAATACCTGAAGGTTTCCTTCTCTCTTACACAATGGTGTGCAGACGAACGCTCGAAACTTTTAGCCACAAGTGTCCATCCCGTTATATTATAAAGATCAATGATTTCCTCCAACGCAATCATTGATCTCTATAATATAACTGTGCATTGAACACTAGGTTTTAAATAAACTTGTTAATGAAAGGTTTTAAGAGCATAACCAGGTTTAACACTCATGACTTGTTTCTTTAAATAAGTTGATTTAGGCTAAAATAATAATATGTATTACAAGCCTCTAAACTAAATGATCGTTTGAACGTAAGACTTCTACACAAAGTTTGTCATTTGAACAAAAGTAATCATAATTTTAGTGACCTTATTTCATTATAGTTATAGAACATTAAACATAATAATTTATGGTTCCTGAAAGCAATATACAAGCTGAGAGCCAACTTTAAATATATGGTAATAGGTAGACTAATAATTCCTACAAGTCCTCTAACTTTCTAACTTAATAATAGTTTGAATATAAAACTACTACACAAAGTTTATTATTCAAACACATGTGATTAAGTTTCAAGCTACCTTTTTTCATTTTAGCTATTCTAATAAAAATATATGTTTTTCTACCAAATATGTTACACAACAAAAGGTTACGTCTTAATGATTAAAATTATATATGTATGTTGGATGCCACTCCTAGGAACTAGGAGAAAATAATAATATAAATAAATTATCCCGGCTAACTCTGACAGTGGCACGATGACCCATAACACTCAACCACTGAGTGTGCTCGGGAACGTTTTTCTGGATTGTGGAATGTTAATAATAATTACACTGTCTTACCTACAGCAATGGTATGCTCTAAATTTATACAAGAGTTGAAGGAAAAAACACTTAAAATAAAAAAATGAATCACTGAATGAAATGTACTAATTTTAAACTACAATTAAAAAATAAACAAACCATTATTGAAATATGTGTGTGTTATTATTATTATTTTTTTTCCTTGTTACCACATACCAATCCTACCTATGGAATTCCGAGTAAATACAATTCTAATCTGACAAAATAAAAATAAAATATATTGTATTACATCCATTCTTAAACAAAATTAATCAATTAAAATAATATTCCTCGAACATGGTTAAATTTAGGAGTTTATAATACCAGAGTAAAATAAAAAATAATATAGGCTAAGCATATATAATATTGGTGTTTTGAGTAGAACAACAAAATAAATATTTAGTTTTGTCGAAAAAAAATCAATGGCATTAATATTTTGACATAAAATATGAATTAATGTTCTGGATTTAATAAAGTGTCTGAATCTATTTAGGCTTTTCTGAAAGTTTTAAATTAATCCTGGATTCTTGATGATAAAAGAGGTGAGCATTTTTTTTTATAGATGCAGATTTGGCTAGATCTTACCAAGAGAATATATTGTGTTGAAACAGCAAAAATGTAGGAAATTTGTTACCTCTTCTTAATTGCAAACAATCCACAGTTTTAGGATATCAATAGGCTCTAGTTCTTCCCTATACACTCAGCTTTCTATTGATATATTGATATCCCACTTTTAAAATACATATAATCACACATATTTGGTTACACATTTTAAGGACTCCGAAAAAAAAACACCTAATCTTCTTCAAAAAGTGTTCCAGGAATCAAATTTAAAAACGTTCTATTTTTTTTTCCGAGTCCAAAGAGACAACTTAGTTAAAACAAAAGATAAAATGTTGGCTATGGACTAGGGATGAATATAAAATAAAATGCAAATTTAATATAAAGATTGAAATATATGTCAATGAATATTAACAATGTTTCTTAAAATAATTAAAATGTTTATTTCCATCTGTCAAAATTGAAATGAGCGCTAGTTTGGAGAGATTTACATCACCTCTTTTTTTTCTTAATTATTTTATACCTACGAGATATGCCACTCACTTATTTAACAGATCTGCACATGACTTTAATGGCCAATATTGTAAATAAATAAAAAAAGAGTCAACAAACTTCTAATAAGTATAAATATGTTTGATAAAAAGGTACGTGTTCTTCCAGATCTCAAAGCTCGTTATTTCAATTATTTTAAACAATGTTACCGTTCTTCCTTCGGTTTTATTGTGTATGGATGTAATAGTATTGTTTTGTCACGTATGGCAACACAGCACGTTAAGCTGCGGAAGAACTTTGAAGTACAGCATCCAAAAACAAATAAATGGTAAAATATTTACAAATTTAAAAAATATAAGGAAATACATTGTAGGGTGGCAAATAACGTTACACTATCGAACTTTAAATATAATATTGCTTCTGAAACCATCATAAGCTAATAGCCAATTTTAAATATATTGTAGTATTGCTAGAATATAAACAACATGGGTGATAGCTACATATTTAAATATATTAAAGATGTTATTCTTATTTGTACAATATTACCTTTAAAACTGAATTGTATATCCTTTAATGTAAATGTGTCTTCAGTCAAGTGGGGTATAATACTTCATTATTTTCAAACAATAATACGTTTTTGCATAAAAACATTGAAAAACCCGTTAAATCTGTCCTCTTGATAACAAGTAGACGACTCACTTTAGCGACACGATTTGGTCCGTTGCAAGGGGTGTGTTTATGTCCATCCAGTATAGTAGAGAGATCACTGGACGTAATACAATGTTCGTCGAAAACAATATGTTTTAAAATGAATATAATGAGAATCAACTAAAAGTAGTAGGTACTGTATATATGCCTTACGGCAGGTTAGTCACTTCAAAGTAATAATTACACAATTAAAAATAAAGTAAAACTAAATAAAATACAAACCGACTGAAGTAAAATTCTTACAACATTTTTAAAATCACTAAACAATGGCTAAATTTGATGTAAAATATAATATTTATGTTAGGCCTGCCATGAAAATTATCAAAATTAAATGGAAAACGACAAATTAAGGTTCACAAACAAGTGCTCCATTTCCCCCAAAGCTTGTATCAATACATTTATATTAAAATGTAGACAGTACGAGTTTTTGTTCATAAAATTACTTCTCCAACAACACAAAAAAATTTATTTGCAAAAACTACAGCAAATACCAGGTAAAAAAAAACCTGCCCTGTGTCATTCTCTAGGGTTTTCTCCTTTGTAGAGACTTTTCAGACACAGAAAGTAGGTAGAGAATCACTGCATAGGGATGGGAAGTCTTCCCAAGAGAAAAGGAGGTTTCTGGACGAAGTAATGATCAACAGGATGTTACTAAGTCAAGCAAAACCGTTTCACCTGGCAGTTTAGAGAACAAGAATAGGAGGAATCCTTCTCCTGACTCATTCTGGAATAAAACCCTGGAAGGTCCCAATTTGAAGAAAATGTTTTAAAGGAAATAGTACAGTTCATACAATTTAGAGGTCTTTTCGAAGAGTATTTGCCCAAGCCAAAGCAATCCAAAGATGAATTAATGGTCATTATAGCTGTTTTTATAGAAAATTGTAGGGCATACATGATTGAAATAACCAAACACTAACAAATAGAAGCAAGAATGAGGATTCGTGGTATAATTCAATAATATTATTAAAAAAAATTGAGTATTTGTTATTTTAATCATATACAACATATCTGAAGAATAACTTATCATTAATATTATCATCAAAATTTTTTTACATGTAGGTAACGGTAAGATTTGCAATACCTTTACTATAAATTCAATGGTTTTGTAATAAAACAAATTTTGAAAATATAAGTATAGTGATGTTTTCTCTCTTATAATTATTATATCGAAACACCAAGAGAATATATCTTAAATAACCTAAGACTTGGGTCTTTTACATGGTATTCGTTTAGTGGTCAATCGTTTAGTATATGATTGTTAACTTAAACAATTTAAGGTAAGCCATAATAATAAAAAACATAAGTTAAGCAACCCACATGGAGCTATCCCATCCTCGAGAAACATGGTGGTACTGCCATTCCAGTTTTCCTTCGGAATACATAACATATTCAGTCAAATCATTTTGTGCTCTTACGTAGGCTGGAATAGCATATTTTGAGCACACGGTCTAAAGGCTGCGGGAGCAGAATTTTTGTTTACATGTTGTGTCTAGAAATAACTCAACCATCAACATCACAGTCAACCAAATTTTTAGGATAATATTGATGCTCACCGCTAGACCTAGTTGACATGATGACATTTTGCAAACGTGTTGTTTCAGCAATTATCAGTTCAAAAGTATTGGGGTGAGAGTGACATTTTTATGAAAAAAATTGCCACCGTGCTGCTAGAATCCCAAAATTCCTTTCAATTACTCATCTTGAAAGAAAATAATTCAAAATAGCTTTTGCCTCATCCAAGTTTTTTCCAGAGAATGGGTGCATCATGTTTGCCCCAAGAGCGAAAGCTGTATCTGCCACAAACCAAAATGTTGCCAAAATTAACCTGGTAGAATTGAGATTTCTAGCAGGTCTAATTTGTCATCGAGCAAAACCTTTCCAATGTTCTGGACTCTGAAAAAAAACTCCTCTATCACTTTCTGAATCTGTTGAGCAATAAAAATCTTTACAGATTTTTTTTTATGATAATTACTTTAAAATAAATTATTCTTATTCTTAATGTCATGGTGATATAAAAACTTTCTGCCGGTATTCTCAGCCAAAATATAGCACAAACATCAATCACTAGTTAATAAATTAGCTCTGCATATTGTGCAAGCTTGTGTCAAGACACCTTGCCATAGAATAATAATTTTATGTTTCGCAATGTTAAATCATACTCGACAAAGAACTGCCAAGGGTTAAACAAACATGAGTTGGTACTATTAGTATTTGTGTGTATTCATTATTTTATCAAAATTAGTCTTCATTCCTTAAAAGTGACATCTGACTTATTTTAGTTTGTAGATTTGTCTTACAACCTACCAGTTCGGGCTATGATTTAGGTGTTAGGAAAGCAATATTTATAGTAAGTGTACCCGCATTTGCTTGGAGGAAATTAGGAAAACCACCTTCAGTACACCCTACCAATATTTGAACGTTGATCTCCCCATCATTAGCCGTCTAGCTTACTGCGAGAGTAGCGCATTGGACCACGTCGTCACCAGAGCCGGTGATTTAAGAGTCGATACTGTTAAAATGTTTACAATTCTTGTATTACTTGGTACATTGAACAAATATAGTATGTCTTCCTCATGATGTGTTCATGCCAATTAACTACATACCGGTATTAAATAGTGATAGTCTTAGTGTACCGTATCAAATAATTAGAATATGTATTACCATAAAGTGTACTTTTGTTTGTGTTTTCAAGATATGTGTATGTGTACTCAGGGGAAAATTGTATAATTTGGTTTTATAATATCAATAAAAATAATTCTAAACATGTATAGCTCATATCTACATTTTCTAAACTTTCCACTTTAAATATGTTTTGACTAAATATTTAATTTTGAAAAATATTCCTTGCCCGAACTGTTATCATTTGTACATTGTTTTGTATAGTTATCTTTTTGAGACCAAATGCGAATAAGACATTTTTAATAACATTTTGTTAAATAAATTTTAGAAAAAAACATTTATAGGAAATTTAAAAACATGTTGTACCCCTAGAATTGTACTATTATTAAAAAGCATTTATCTTACTAGCTTTTATTTTGAAAAATATATTATTTTTGAACTGTCCAAGAGAGACAGACTTGCTCCACAACAAAAAATGTTTAAATAAATAAAATTAGTAAATGAGTAGTGTTGCCAAAAAACCTATTGAGCCATCGAGAGCGCATTAAACTACGTAAGTAATGGAAGAATTGTCTAGGTGGCAGCACATATGCATAAAACAGCTTACAACAATTTAAACCCGGACTTAAAAAAAGTTTTAATTTTCATGTTGACTTGATCAGCTGTGAGTCTGTGAGATCCATAAATTTATTGAAATATTTTAAGACAATATGAATACAAGATTGGTTATTTTACATTTTAAAAATGTATTTCAACGATTAGAGAATGTTTTGAAATCTGCGTGTGGACATAATTTCCCTCCTGGTATATTAAAATAATTGACTTATTTATATCAAACTTTATTGTGTTCGTATTACTTAGTGAACGATAAGCAACCAAACCTCTTTTCTTCCTTGCTCTCTCCAACCCCTCTAAAGACCCCTTTACTATTAATGTTCCTTTGTGGTGAAAAATGCAATCGTTTCGTATAAAAATTAATGTTTTATTTAATCAATACTATTCGAAATATAATTTATGATTGCATGAAAGGTCTAAATTTAGCATCAAGTTGGGTAAAATAAGGACCAGGAACAATCATAATTATAAATGTAGGCCTAGGCTTTATTATTGATTCCTAAACACTTTCTGCTTAAGAAATACACATAGATAAATAATTAAAGTCAGTTAGTACACACTTGAACAATATTAAGAGCTTATAACTCAAACGTTAGGCTAGCTATATGTGGCTACAAAAAAACGTGTATTATATTAGTAAATAATTAGGTACAATACTATAGTACCTTTCCATTTTAAGCTATTTCTTAAATTATCAAAAATATTAATAGCTATACATTATTCTAAACATTAAAACATGTAGAATCCATATTAACCAATAAGAAGCAAAAAACTCCTAAATAAATAAGAAAAAGTTCCACTCATCTAAGCGAAGGATATCTTTTGGCCGTTCTAGAACAATTTGGGCATCATTTTTACTGTTTTTAATAAGGCGTAAAAACTGTCCCATGACAACCACAATTAACTTTATGGTATGTCAGTAAATTAACTTCAAATGATTTAGCTAGTTGTAGACTTGTAGGTGATCACAAGTATTCATAACGACCAAATTTTTAACAAAGTAAAACATAATATCGATTATGTCATTGAAATAATACAACTAGTCCTAGTTTATATTAATTATTATGGCACTTATCCAATCCAGCTTAATCTAACCTTTCAATATTCAACTTATGACATTTTATCAACCCAGCTTAACCTAACCTTTCATGTTTAAATAAATTAAATTTATAGTTATAGATAAAATAAACCATTCAATGTTGTAAATGTGGATTATACATAATCAATGACATCATAGCCATTTTAATATGCACTGCACAAGATCTTGAGAGTAACGCAAAGCATCACGGAATGACACCCGCCATCCAGTGCGCAGAATCAAAGGAAAGTCATACGTCATCGTCAATATTCACATTTCTAAAGTGATTTGGGCGATGTGTTGTCAAGTTTTATTTCAATACAGGTAGTATTTAATAAGATTGTAAAAAAGATAACTAAATCTTGGTGTAATTTGTTTCTATGTACTATAGTGTGCATAATATAGTGAATAAAATAGCAACACATTGTACCATTTCAGTGTAGGGCGGTTAAGACGTACTAGACTCGGTACATTGGTTCCAAAGATATATTATTCATAATTGAATTTTAGCTACAGCTTAGCCAACTTCAATAGATAAATCTACAATTATAATCAAAAGAGGTTAGCCAACTATAACTGTGAAAATTGTATCTACCTACAACACCCTGCATCATTTTAATGCTTTCAATCATTCTCTTAAAGATTTGTGATTGACTGGGGAGCCCCTTGGTCAGTATGTCAGATGCTTGTTTATCAGTGGCCACAAACTTTATTTTACCTTTCCAATGTGCAGAACTTATCGAATGAAGTATGTGTTTCATTCATTGACTGTCCCTTAGCTATTCATATCCTTGATTATAGTGGTTGGTAGTATTTAGGTGTCTTCAAATATTCTAGAAAAGAATGTATCAACAACACTTCACATAATGCACCAGACAGTGTGACATATTCAGCTTCTTTTAAAAATAGGGCAACAGTGTTCTCCTTTCTAGAAATAGTGCAACTTGACTAAGGGGCCGGTCACAGATTTACAAATGTTTACAGTGCCGTTGAGAGCCACTAAGGGCCCGGGGGCATATAATTTTGTCGGGCCCCTGCACAACTTTTCAGTCTCCTCACAATCCTCGAAAAAAGGAACCTCAAGGACTGTGCACTTTTCAGAGATTACTGTGAATAGCAAAACTTGTAGGCTTACATAATTTTTAACAACCATTTTAAGAAAATTATTCCAGAAGTTTCTCCCAAGACAACTTAGTTACCATCTAATTATTCATGATAATTTTTCATAAATACAACAAACACACACACATTTGCAACATTTCATCGGCCTCAATGGCGTAACCTTTAATCTTGTTTAACCTGCCATCGGCCACTTGTCATCTGAGAAATGGCTTGGCGACGTAGTTCCCCACCATTTTGGTTGCTAGGGGTGGGTATCATCTTGGCTCCCTTCCTTCCGCCGGGCAGTTGAGTTGAGTCATGACACAGTGAACACCGAGGTCATAACAGTAGTAATAATCTCCTGGATTGCGTTTGTAGAATTTTCGCCAATCTATTAAAAATCTCCCAAAAGAAAAAAAAGTTTACAATGGTATTAAGCATAAGTATCATTTACTAACTCTAAATAAAACACATACAAAGAGTGTTGAAACTAATAAATTGAATTTGTTGGTAACATTTTATCTGAGGAAGCAAATATTGCAAGATAATCTGTCAGACAACATGCGACTGAGGGTGCAAAGAAGCGAGATAAATAGTGGTAATAAGTCTACTTAATTTAAATTTCATATTATATTGCACTTTTCTTCTGTTTTGCTAAAACGCTAATATTTTCATCCAAAATGAGAAGAAAAAGCCTCGAAGCTGATCCTGGCCCCGGTGATCTAGACCCCCCTCCCCCCTCTTGGCGGGCCTGGATGTTTACCACACATACCCAGTTGGCATCATCAAAGGCAACTAATATGTGACCAGTTATTTGCTTGTTGAACATTAGACTGTTATTTACTATCCCTTTCACGAACCGCAGTACTCGCACTAAATACTTTCAATGGATGCCTGATGCACAATTCTGGAACATGGAGAGATAATTCACCATCACCGCCGGATCTGGGCGGCAGACATGAGGCACCATATCAAGGCGGATCTGGGTGCCAGACATGAGGCACCATATCAAGGCGGATCTGGGTGCCAGACATGAGGCATCATATCAAGGCGGATCTGGGTGGCAGACATGAGGCACCATATCAAGGATGTCTTTCTGGATCATGGAGAGATAATTCACTGTCACCGCCGGATCTGGGCGGCAGACATGAGGCACCATATCAAGGATGTCTTTCTGGATCATGGAGAGATAATTCACTGTCACCGCCAGATCTGGGTGCCAGACATGAGGCACCATATCAAGGCGGATCTGGGTGCCAGACATGAGGCACCATATCAAGGCGGATCTGGGTGGCAGACATGAGGCACCATATCAAGGATGTCTTTCTGGAACATGGAGAGATAATTCACCGTCACCGACGGATCTGGGTGGCAGACATGAGGCACCATATCAGGGATGTCTTTCTGAGGCACTCTTGAGATTGGTTTCCAAGGGTGTCGAAATGAGATTAATATCTTCCAAATCACTTGAGCACATTTTTTAGATAATTAGATTGATCTAATTTCATCGAGCCTTGTTCTATAGTTCTTAATATTTTCATGCCAAGGCCTACATTGTGCAAGTTGGACATCTCAAAGTCCTTGGTTAGTTTCCCTTTGACATCCTCTAGGTCAAAATCTAGCTTGCCATTTAGAAGGGATTTACATTTTTTTTCATAAATATCTCCAAAAATAGGTAGAGGAGCGAGGGGAGGCATGATACTTTGATTAGGTACCCCAAGGGTGGCATCAGCTGAAACAGATTGGAAATAACTGGCTTACAGAAAGTAAATTAGTCCTCAATCCTGGCACATATAACACTTCTTTATTATTGTAAAGTCTTTGTTGACCATAAATTGGAAAATTAAACTTTATATTACCTCTAGCTGGTGCCGACAGTGTTTCCCTGGCTTTGGAAATACCAACTGTAACTGGTTTATCTATATTTATCGGCTTTGAATGAACAAACATTTGTTGGTCATTGATAATGTGATCAGTTGCACCACTGTCTAAATATCATACACTGTCATTTTCTAGATTCACTTTCACTAAACAAAACACAGTTTTCTTCTTCATTGATAAATTCGGTTTCTCTTTCTTATCATCATCATCATCATCATCATTATCATCATTCAACATTTCTGCCTTTGCAGATCGTCTGGCATAACCTCTTCCATTCCTATCTATCTCTCCAAACTACTCTCAGCCACGTGTCTCCACTCCACTCCACTCCACTCCTCTTACATTCCTGTTGATCTCTTCAATCTTCTCCCTATACCACTTATCTCCACTCAACTCCTGCTTTTCCATTCCTATCTATCTCTCCAAACTTACTCCCTCAGCCACTTGTCTCCACTCCACTCCTCTTACATTCCTGTTGATCTCTTCAATCTTCTCCCTATACCACTTATCTCCACTCCACTCCTGCTCTTCCATTCCTATCTATCTCTCCAAACTACTCCCTCAGCCACTTGTCTCCACTCCACTCTACTCCTCTTACATTCCTGTTGATCTCTTCAATCTTCTCCTTATACCACTTATCTCCACTCAACTCCTGCTCTTCCTTTCCTATCTATCTCTCCAAACTATTCCCTTAGCCACACAGCTCTACTCCACTCTTTTAGCTTCCATGGCCTGCGTTTGGTCCATTTATCTTGCTCGTGGTCTTCCAATAGGTCTTCTACCCTTATCTTTGTTCTGTAAGGCTTTCTTAGGCATTCTGTCCTTCTCCATTCTCATCACATGACCTAACCACAATAACCTTTTTCTCTTCAGTGTCTCTTCTAATGTATAACTTTTAAACCATCCCTATTTATTTTGTTCCTTCTCCTGTCTCTTCTTGTCACATTCTCTATGCCTCTCAGGAACCTCATCTCTGCTGCCTGCAATCTACTTAAATCTCTCTTTGTCCATGTCCAGGTTTCAGAGCCATATGTCAATATTAGATAATATGCTTTATACAACAAAGTTACCTTTTGTTATATTCCATCGCTATATTATATATCCTTAACTACACAGTAGAATTGTCGACTCTTCCATATCCTTTGTCCTATTTCCTCTTTGATCTTACCATATGCGGTAATCATACTTCCTAGATAGCAGAAATCTTCCACCTTTTTGAGTTACTTTCCATTGATTGTTACTTTCTTTCCTGGGTTTGTGTTTCTAGCCACCTTCATTATCTGGTTCTTGTCCACATTCATGTTCATTCCATACTGTTCCATCACTCGTGCCCATTTAGCTAGTTCTTTCTCCAAGTCCTCTTCTGACTCCTCCTAGGTCATGACATCGCCCGCGTATGCCATCACCTTCAGTTCCCTCGTGTTTCTATGACCCTGGACTTGGGCTATAATTTCACCCATTACAATATTAAATAGAATTGGTGATAAAACATTTCCCTGTCTCACTCCCCTTTCAGTCTAGAACCAATCAGATCAAGGGTGAAGCTATGACAGGTTCATTAAACCGGTAGTGATGTAGGAATGCTTTAAAAAAATAGGAATTTCTTTTTCTACACAACTTTAATCCCCTTAAACCAGTCCTGGAATGTTGATTGTTTTTATTATACTGTTTCATTTTATATTTACAGTCAACCCTTTTGTGTTCTCTTTTCCCACAGTTACAACATTTGGATGGAAATTTGGTTTTTCTATTGAATCTTGATTGCTTGATTGATTGATTGATCTTCTTTATGAGTATGGCAGCTTTTATAGTGTGCATTGCAGTTATTAGATAGTCAAATGATTTTCGCGTTGGCTTCTTCAATCTGCACATCAGTTGATTTCAGGTCCAAAACTGTTTTTTCGAAGCACAAGAACTGTTCTTCCAAATGATTGCCATCTTAAAATTTCATTACTAATAGTTTCTTACATTGGTAGACTTGACTCACAAAACTTTGTGTTTGGCATATCCATGATTTCTTTTGGGGTCTATTTGTCCTTTGTGCATTCAAGATGGCCGTCTGCAATTTTTTCCATCAGCACTGACCTGCATTTATTTTCATTCTTTTTAATGTCTTCTACTGTCTTGATTTGTTTCGCGTCTTTAGTGGTGTCACTTCGTCTTGCATTTAATCCTCTTTCGTCCAATAGTGTAGTCATATATTCTTTTACATATTCCAACAATTCTAATAACACCTCCCTTTCTCACAACACTGGGGTCATTTGAGAAAAAAACCACTACAATCCTACTCATTGACACATCTCTGTCCAAAACTGTGAATTTAGGTCTGCAAATAATGTTTACATAATTAGAAATTACAGTACTGTGGTCTATAATAAATAATAAGCCTAAGTTGTAAACAAGTCCTAGGATACATCAAGAGAAATAAACAAATCCTTGGCTATTTATATTTTGAATAAAAAAACTTACAGCAAAGTCTGCCAGAGAGGAGTGAACAAGGAAAAGTCAAAAGGAAATCTTTGCTCCTTATGGGGTGGGGGAAAGGGTATCATAGAATTTGAATTTGATGTATTGTTCATTTCTAGGTCTGAAAAAAAAACTATTCAAAACTCTTTTGTAGGATTATAAGCCACAACTATATTTTGTAGACTTAGTTCCTACAAATTTTTAGCATTAAAAATAGCCTTAGTCAAATAAATGTGAGTAGTTTCTCATTAGTGAAACAAAACACACAACTTGATATGTCACGCATGGGACAAAATATAACATGGTCTCAGGTGTCACTCTCGTGTTAGACTGAAGATAGGGAGATGGAGGTTTGAATCATGGTCAGGTGTGAGAGTGATTTTTACAAAATGGTTTTCCATTCTACCTCCACACAAATGCAGATATACACTTCCTATAAATTAAACCTTTCTCATCCCTAACTCACTAACGTAATTGGTACATATGCATATAACCTGAACAGGTAGTAAGACACAGTGCTAAGTAAAAAAATAAAAAAATAAAATAAAAATATTCCAAGAAAAAAGAGAATTCTAAAAAAGTATTTTAAAATCCCTGTCTATTTCCCTATTTTAATGGAATGCCCCACAAAAGTAGACACTGAATCGGGAAACGGAAGTCTTCTTACCAAATTACCATCTTATAATAGTATGGACCTACTAAGATCAATTTGAATGTTTTTATTAATTTCAGAAGCATACTGCCTGTCATTTATTGATGGCCCACACGTGGAAGCAGTGTCTGCAACAGAAGGGTTTTCGTTGAAAAAATTACTTGAAGATAGTAT
Organism: Timema monikensis; assembly: GCA_902151445.1. Taxonomy (NCBI): domain Eukaryota; kingdom Metazoa; phylum Arthropoda; class Insecta; order Phasmatodea; family Timematidae; genus Timema; species Timema monikensis. The sequence goes on along the minus strand of CABFVZ010002547.1, from coordinate 42,868 downwards.
ATTGTGGGCTGTGCCGAGACATCGCCGCACCTTGGAAAAACGATTAAAGAGGAAATACGGCCATCCGGATTATGTATATAAGATGCTTAAACCTAAATCAAACCTCATGGTTTGCAATTCTTGTGGACATCATCACCAAGCTGGGATTTTATGTGGTTAGTAGGTGCTCTTTGTTTGTGTTACCTTGAATAGTTCCACTATGGCACAACTCATAGTGTAACTTGTCAAGGTAAGACTGCTTGCTAGCGTTCAGGGTGAAAGGAGTGTGCTTATGAAATATAGGCTTCAATCACAATTTTTGTCACATTAATTTAATTTTTAAATTTAAATTACATTATAGCAGACATTTCTAAAGTAGCCCATTGTGTTTAAAACTACTATCGCTAACTAATAATTATAAGTACAAGAAAAATCCATGAAAATTGAATCTAGGTGAATTAAGTGATGCTTTTTTCTGAGTTCTGTGACACTAAACACAATCATGTTCATTAGATGAGCTAACAGTTAAACAAACTTTATATTCGTTGTCCTGTGAGTCACGGTAACCAAAGTGAACACAATACATCTTTCGTCACACCACACAAAACTAATTTGCAAATATAATGAATGTTAAATTAAACATTTAGCTCAACAGCTCTAATGATATATTTTACTGTACATCTCATTAAACAATATTAGACCAATATGTTGTAATTAAAATTTTGTTTGGATTTAATATGGTTCACAAACAAAATTCTAATATGTTAAAACTACACTTTACATGAGAACTGTACCTTTTTTTTAGTATGTCAAGTTTTGGCCAAGTAGATATTCAGGATTGTCCAAAAACTTGTATTAACAGGCTGTTAATTATTGTTAAAAAGGCACTGATACATAAATACTCGGCATGAGCAGCCAATTGTGTGTTTCTGATGGTCCATTATAGTTCAGAGCACATTGAAGTTGAACACAACTTTGAATCAAAATTAAACCAAACCATATTATGGCTATACTTAAATGCTTTACTATAAAAGGTGACCTGGTGGTCTAGGGGTAAGGTGTCAGACTTCTGTGCTGGCATCCGGGGTTCAATCCTCGGTCCCGGCACAGATTTATCTGATTACCAAACCCTTTGAATGCCAGGCCTCCACCGTGGTTCGGATTCCACGTTAAACTGTAGGTCCTCCATTTCATCTCACAATCACCCTACCATTATATATTAATATAAGTGTGTATAACCCGAACGGGTAGTAAGACGCAGTGCTAATAGTACTAATAATAATAGTCTTCCTTAAGCACCTTTTTAAATTCCACTTGTGTTATTATGTTTCTTTATGAACTACATTATATTGGCAGGACTTACTATCAGAGATCTGAAACATTACCTGATTGAAATAACTTGATATTGCAGCCCACTGCTATGATGAGGTACGCAAAGAGACCGAGGAGATGCAAACAAAGATCCAGGAGGGTCTAGGTTTGAGTCCAGTTGAACAAGAAGTTGTGGTTCTTTACGAAGGAGAGAAAGAAGCACAGATCGCCGAGTTCTGGCAGGTAAATTTATCAAGAACACATATTCTGCATTAATTAGAGACGAGTAAAATACAGTTTTATTGAATCTGAATCTTCATTTACCTACACATCTCAAATCTGAATCTTAAAAAACGTGGCAATTCCACATTGTCCTCATTTTGTAAGGAAGTCCTGTGTAGGGGGACTTTGTACCCATAGTTACATATTGTAAGGAAGTCCTGTGTAGGGGGACTTTGTACCCATAGTTACATATTGTAATGGGTGTAAGTAAGTCACATATGCAGCAGAAACATGGACATTGATGTAGGAGAGACTAGGAGAGTGGAGGCCATGGGAGTGAAGTTTGTGAGGAGCATGTTAGTTGTCACGAGGAGAAACAAGATTAGGAAGGAGTTATCTTAGAAAGAGTAGGAGTACAGGGAGTACATGAGATGGTATGGCCATGTGATGAGGATGGAAAAGGAAATGATCCCAAGGAATATGATGAAGATTAAGTATTTAGGACACCTCTGATAAGACGTGTGTTAATCACATCTTGTGAATGTGAGGAATGCCAGGCCTCCACCGTGGTTCGGATTCCACGTTAAAGTGTAGGTCCTCCATTTCATATCACAATCACCCCACCATTACACATTAGCGTAATTGCGTGTAGACTGAATGGATAGTAAGACGTGGTGTTGATGATGATAATAATAATAATAATAATAATAATAATAAATAATCATCATCATCATCTTCTTCAAGGAGACCAAAACTAGAATGGAGGAGGAAGTAACAAACAGCAAGTGTGAAAATGTGAAGAGAGACATTTTACTAAACTTACCTGGCCACAGGCTGGAAAGTGTTCTTGATGATGATGATGATTAAAGAATATTTGGTTTGTTTTATAGATTCATGTGGTCTAACGCACTGCACTCGCAGTAGACTAGACTGCTGAGGACAGAGAGATCGAGGTTCGAATCTCGGTTGGGTGAACTGGAGGTGGTTTTTCCTAAATGGTTTTCCACTCTACTTCCATGCAAATGCGGGTTCACTTCCTCTAAATTCAAACTTCCCAATTCCTAACCTAAGGAGTGTTCAAAGCTTCACAAATCTATTTTAACTCTAAAAACTGCAACACTTGGCCAATAAAAATATTGAAGGCTAAAATACACATCATGTGACAAGAACCTGAAGAAATTGAAATGCGTGTCGTGATATTTAGTTGTTTCATCAGCTTAAGCTGAACTATGTTGCAATAAACATTTTGCAATGTATTAAGTTTTTTTGTCTAAACTTATATACATATTCACATTATTTTAATGATTTTTACCCAACATTAAACATTTATAAAAATATCAATATCAATCCAGCTTGGAATCCAAAATGTTCACTGTAAACACCCTTATTAATATATATAAAATTAATAAATATGTATTAACATAAACATTGTAAAATCTGTCATCTGAGACAGAGAGGCAGTTTATGTTTGTAGTGTGTCGATTATCACACGTGTGGTGCTACTTTGACTGAACACTGAGTTTGTTCTTCTCAATTGATACATGCGTAAACAAATCTTTATTTAGTCTAAACAATTTTTATATTCTCTCTTGTTCTTTAGTAAAACTCATCAATCAACACTAATACTGATAGAACACTAAGAATGGAAGAATACGCTAATTTTTGTTTAGTTCATTTACGATTAGATTGGGAGCCAAGGCTCAGAAATAAAATTTCAATTTCTCCTTGCAAAAAAAAAAAGGTGTACATAAAATTTTGATATTTAAAAAATATAATCAAACTAATAATAAAGTATTTCTTAATCTAATTTATTGTTTGCTGTCTACTATTGTCTAGAGTTCTCAGGCATTATTAGACCAATCGTGTTATTATTAAAATATATATAAATAATAATAAATATCAATTTTTATTTATTAAGTTTTTTTTTCTCACGAAATTGACTTATTAAATTCGAGAACAATGCACTCTAAATTTTAGACTTTTTTTTATACCTTTACCTTGTTTTGGTTATGAGTTTTCTTTAAGTTTTCCTTTTAATTTGGACGATTAAATACAATTTTGATGTTACTATAATGTAAATTGTAATTTTAGGGTAAACGTATTGTGGAGATGAACAAACCACGGCCAACCTGGTTCAGTAAAAACTTGCTGCAGAAAACAACTTCACCGCCATCTTCAAGCACCGATGTTAAACCATCTGAATTAGCCTAGGATGGTTTATCATAGAAAAACAAATATCGTATGCTACCTTGCAACATTATTAGTATATAAGTTTGTAATATCAGTGGTAAGAGCACTTCACTCTAAAAGTAATAAACATATAAACAAAAGAAGACTAGTTTGAATGAAACACACACCACTCCCACTTCACAGCATCAGTGAGTTTCTGTGCCGATCACCATTTATGTTTTAATAGATATGGATACAAAATGTAATGTTCTGTTGTTTGAGAAGTAGTATACATACTGGGTTGCGTTGTTTTCTTTGGCTCAAGTTCTACAGTTTTGTTAATTGTCTCAACTGACATATTAGTCTAAAAATGCTTGCCTCTGCAAACATATTCATCAAATTCCCCGAGAAAGTGAAATCTGTGGCAAAAGACATGTTTCAGGAATACAAAGGTTTAAATAATGTCACCTTGCACATTTCCCCAAATTGTGATAAACAGTGAAGGGACAATGTTTATATTGTTTCATGACAGTGTACTCTTTGAGCTGCAACAATAGAGCAATTTGACCCGCCTCGGTGGCGTAGTTAGCTAACACACTAGTTTCGTGTTGAACTATACTGCCGAGGACAGGGAGATTAAGGTTTGATTCTCGGTCGGGTGAACTGGGGGTGGTTTTACTTAAATGGTTTTCCACTTTACCTCCACACAAATGTGAGTTGACTTCCTCTAAATTCAACCTTCCCAATTCCTTACCTATTAGTGTAATTAGTACTCAAGTATATAACCCAAATGGGTAGTAAGACACGGTGCTAAATAAATAAATAGAGCAATTTGTTTCTAAAGTACAGTTCAAGAATTTGTGACCTTTGGTGACTTGGCTACTTCTCAATTCTAAATAAATCTTTAAGTTTAAACATTAACATAAAAAAAGAGAGGAAACATATTGTACATTAGTTTTTTTTAATGTTTTAAACCCCAATTCTACTTATGACAGATAATAAGCTATAAGGGTAATGCAAGAGAATATGTAAGGGTCGATGTTAAACAGTAAAATACAACTAGTGGGGTAGGCGGATGATTTAGCAATAGTAAGGAAACTGTTGCATGAACTGCAGATATTTTATTAGAGCTTAGTAAGGAAATAAGTTTAAAATATGAACTCATAGAGAACATAAATCAATGATGAAAATTAATACAGAGATTGCTGTAAACAACACAAAATTTAACAGTTAACGAGTCTAAATATTTAGGAACAATTTTAACTAGCAATAACGATATTAGAGTGACAATCAGGAAAAAATAGTGTCGGTAAATGCATGCCATTACTCTGTCAATAAGTTGTTGACATCTCGCCTGCTGTCAAGGAATGTCAAACTAAGAATATACTAAACAATAGTTAATATACCGGTTCTCTATGGGTGTGAAACGTGGTATCTTACCTTACATGACCAAAACAAATTTACGGTATCCGCAAACAAGGTGCTTAGGAAGATATTTGATTCACAATGAAATGAAGGTTTTCTGCTTCCAACCCCTAATAGGTAAATATCACATCGCTAATGCATAAAGAAATTAGCTTAGTATAATTTACTGTTTATGATATCAGTAGAAAAATGGGCCACTTCTTAGTGTGGGGTGAAATGTCAACCAAACAGATAGCTCTAATTTTTTAGTTTTTAAAAATCTGATTAATGGACTGGAAAGGATATAGTTATATGGGGTAACAGAATAATAATTATGTAACTTGTATGTATACTCTGTTTACAAGGAAAAAAGGCAGCAGTCTTACACTATCACCATGTTCATTGGTTGTGTAATTTTCTCTCAGTTCCATTGACAGCTGTTCCAGGTCGTAGATGTCTTCCGTATCCATTACTTTAGTTTATTTACTAATCTTAACCACGGGATGAACATTGACAGGGCTCATTAGTAGCATATGTTTCTTTTGTTTCTCAAAGTAAGAATGCATCAAGTCAACCTAGTTTTAAGTGTGGCTCGTAAAAATATTATGTGCTATTGAAGACATACTCTTAGTATACCCTAGGTATAGGTCCCACACGACTTCTTTGGTGCTGACTGACAGCTCTGAAATGTTACTAGACCAAATTATGTATCCCTACGCCGAACAATATGATCTTGAAAAACATGTTTTTAGCAGCTGTCACTTCTGACAGTCAAATTTTAGGTCTATACAAGAAACCTATATGACATAAATACCTATAGACCTATATAACATTATAAATGTGAAAACTCTGAATGTCTATTACTACACATAGAAGAAAAACACAGTCATAAACCTTTTTAACAATATTACAACATATTGGTGACCTGGCGGTCTAGGGTTAAAGTGTCAAACTTCTGTGCTGGGGTACGGGGTTCAATCCTCAGTCCCGGCACAGATTTATCTGATTGCCAAACCCTTCCTACACCTCTGACAAGACATCTTGTGAATGTGGGGAATGCCAGGCCTCCACCGTGGTTCGGATTCCACGTTAAACTGTAGGTCCTTCATTTCATCTCATAATCACCCTACCATTACACATTAGCATAAGTGTGTATAACCCGAACGGGTAGTAAGACGCGGTGCTAATAATAATAATATATATCAGAAAACATTCTAAAGTAGTTTAATTAAGGAGTGGTAATAAACTTAGAACTTAGAAAGAAAATTCAGGAATAGCTATAACAAAATATATAGCTTTCCATTTGAATGAATTAGCTAGTTTTAAAATTGGTATATGAATTAAGTGACTTTTAATATTCAAAAGATTGAGTTTATTTTGCTTTTAATGAGCTACAAAATGGCATATGTATAAAAATTTTCAATAAAGTGATATAACATCAACTGAATTAAAACAAGGGTTGACGACAAGGCTAAAATACACACATAGAATATTAAAATTTATTTACAAAACTTGGATACAACAAATTAAGAACAAAAACAAAGTTTAAAGACAGCAGTGTTGTAAATTAGGTAATAAAATTCAATTAGTGGGTTATCATCTCCCAATAAGGTTTAATAAAGTAATGAAAATGTTCTAGTTACAACGTTTATGAAACATATAATAATTATTATTTTAAGGTTATTTGTAAAATCTAAGGCTTATCTTGGTTCAATCCCATTACTCCTTGTGATAATCAGCCATTAGAATGATGTTGATTTATATTCTTCTGACATGTTTCAGTATAAAAATACCATAACCATAATACCATAATGGACATTGTAAACTGAAATTAAAGAACCACGAAGAAAACTTGAGACTTAAGTTGTACGAAAATCTATGATAAATTATTGTTATATTCATAATTTTGTAAAAGACAATTAATAAACAAACAAACTTACCAAAATCGCTGTGCGGGACACAATATGGAATTAACAAAAATCTATTTTAGATTCACTCTCTCTTAAACAGTTGTAACAAAGTCTCTAATAAAAATACAATAACTTATAACTTGAAGTCTTACCTGGTATTTATTTAATCAACACTGGTGAAAGACTCGCAAGTAATTTTTATTACACTTCACAGATTTTTTGAAATAGGCCTACTATAAAAATTCTAAAACTTGAGGTTTAGCCCAGAGGGCAACACAACACGTTCTTGGAGTTAAAAGATTGATTTTATAGTCTTGATACACTTAAATTTTCGAATAATGTATGTCGATCACTGAGAAACACTATTTTATTTTATCACATGCTTTAAGGTTATATTAGATAAATAATTACTCAAAGGTCACTAAAAAACCATTTATTTTCCGAGGATAGCACGCTAACACACCGAATTAATATTCACAAAAGAACACACAGATTACTTGGTAGCTGAATTATATTAAAAAAAGACACTGTACTATTCAAATTTGTAATAAAATTATTAACGGGTAGCATAAACACGCCTAAATACAAATCAATAATAGTCAACTATAAAATATTTTGTTCTTCAACTTGTTGATTCACGCACGTGGTTTTATTAACTTTATTTTATACAATAATTCAATGTTATACTGTATTTTAATATTGTTAGATTTTGGTTATGAGAATAACTGTTTCGTTAGTTGCTTAATATTGAAGTTTTTCTTTTGCTGTTTAATTCAAATTAATTATTAAAAGCAAGAGAACGTTAAAAGTGACCTTATATGCTGAAAACAAATATGGCCACTGGATTGAAGCTGCCGGTTGATGAGGTAAAAAAAAGAGGACCGTTGCCGGTTAGGCAGCAATGGTGTTAATTCTCATGTTTACAACATTTAAACTTTATATTATTTCACAAACATCTTGAATGTTTTTTCCTGTTATTATCATAAACCATTTATTTATGTTAGAGTGCAGCTATAAAAATATTAATAACTGAATATAATACCATTAAATGTAAAACTTCACGCTCTATTCAACCTGTTATTGCCACAAGAGTTAAAAGAAAAACTAAAATGAAATTACTAGACTTTTTTTTATTAAATTTGATTATGGAAAGTAAAATTATACTGTAATCTTTGGGGAAGTATTGTTAAAAGTGATTGATAATATTTTTAGTGATAATAATAGTAGTAATTAGTAAATAATAATTATTTCCAAATATGTTGACAAAAGTTACTTTCAGACAATGTTGGTATTACTGATAGAATCTGCTAGCTGTCATGTAAAACCAAAGAAGTGGTAAGTCCACTGTAGCATGATTACTTTGTTTGGCTCCAATATGGCTTAGCTTCTAAGAAAAGTGATTTAGTGATTTTTCAAGTCCCTTCTGTATTCATCTTGCAGCTAAATATTCTCTTTAATCAAGCATTTTTATAAACTTCACATTCAGCATACTGCTCATTTTTGGGCTCTAAAAACCCCAAATTAAACGCACTGTTGAGAATTATTTTGTATAGATGTTGTTTGTAACAGTTTCTTACACACATTTAGATTTTTAGGACTTGTATAATATTTCCTCCAGAAACTGTATAGAGGGTTGTTATCTCAAATATTGGACTCAACTGGAACAAAGGACTTAATGTGTTATATGGCATTGTCTTTTAAATTGTGCATTTACTTAAAAATGCTAATGCTTCCCCCTTTTTCATCAGTTCCAACAATTAAATTTTTATTTTGTTTATTACATCTCACATATTTTAAACGAATGAGCAGCTGACTCTAAATCACAAAACAGTTAAACAATTCAACCATAATTGTGTTGCAAGTTGTAATATAAAAAATAATGTACTCATCGCAGAACATTGGTAAATAACTTCTAGAGGCATTCATATTTCCAAAATTTGCTGGGGGAGACCAAATATTTAAAGAGGAGTCTAGTTTAAAAAACGTTTCTGTACAACTTCAGATAGTTTTAAGGATCATCCAATTTTCAAACATTTTCTAGCGAAGAATACTTAGACCACCCTTTGGTTTGGGGTAAAGGCTTTTTAAACAAGTAATTTTTTGCTAATTTATCCCTCCCCTCTGACACACAAATTAGGTTAATGTATCACATTTGTTTAACTTGTCTACTCTCTGCTCGTCTCTGAGCACACATCACAAGTGGAATAGTGACTTTCTGAAGCAAACCTTAACAAAAGTACAATGTGGATGTAGAGTTATTTCACGGTTGTACTCAACAAAGACTCGTCTTGAAGTAGTTTACGGTGTTTAAAACCTAATTGAGGTTGTGGGGTAAAACTCAATAATTAACTGGCTTAGGCATTGGTTACAGATTCTTATTAATAATACTTGCTCGAGAACCAAAATTGGGTGGCGTGTTCACTGTATATTATACAAACCATTTCCATTCGTAATCATTTGTTCAATTATCTTCAAACAGGACAAAGAGTCTTATAAAAACTTTTCTTCAAAGAATTAATAAATTAACAGTTTTCAAATATATTGATTTTTTCTTTTACTAGACTCTTAACACAAACTAAGGGTTATTAGCACAGTTGTGCAACATTTTATTAATCCTGCCCACAGTATGAGGTCACAGTTCTAAAAATGGATGTATGTATGTAAATTCTTATAAAATATACAGCTTACATGTATTTGTAAGTTTAGCTGTGTGTTCAGGCTTCAAGGTAACTGCTAAGTTAAACATATTAGAGGTTCTCTTATATAAAGTTTGTGTGGTTATATATTTTGTACTGTTCCATAACCAATTTATAACCTTACAAGGGGAGACCACGACATTCGGATCACGGATTATCTTCAAACTTAGTACACTTTTAGTAGTCCATTAGGACAATATAATGTGCAAGTAGTAAGGCGTACTACTTAGGCGTTTTCGAGTGGTTAGCGTTCCAGCTCCGTATTCGCTGGATCGGGTCCCACTCATCTTTTTTTTTTTNTTTTTAACACTGGTCATATTCTTTCATATATATTACAATTTCAAAGGTAATATAACGAAAAAATACGTGTATTTGCATGAACTTTTATTGAATTTCCAATGTTATTTGGCTGTTTACTAAATTTTATTACTATAACAAATATTATATTTATAATTATTGACAAGTAAACGACCAAACGCATACAGTTTTCCTGAAAATGTATGCCTGTCATGATTTGAGAAATCCCTCATACCTTAAATTGGGTAAGGTACCTGAAACTGCTTTGACCTGCAGACATAGGTTTGAAAGGGTAAGGGGAGGGCCAGACTTGATAAGCCCAAGTCAAACATTGATAAATAAAGGTGTGAATAATTTTATTCGATAATACAATGAGTTACAATATGTCAGAATATAAGGGTAATGTACAATTAATTAATCATCAGATGTGCTTTCGACATTACAAGTTGCAGAATGATATTTTTCATAGACACGGAAAACATAAATTAAAACCATCTACTACATTGAATGAATGCAATTTTCCTGCATGCACAAGGAATCTTCAGTTTCTATGAAAAAGCAAACCTTGTTGACATTTTTAAAAATTTCTCTTTCTTCCAACAATTTTGATGCAAACCATGCGTAACACAACATGTTTGTAAATATCGGTGCTGATAATTGGTGATGTATTATAGAATGTATTTTAATAGCATCTTCACGAGAAGCAATTTCTCGTTCGTTTTCAATTAAATATGAACAATTTTGAAGGCGCCCGATAAAGTTTTTAACTTGCCTATAGAAATAAATGTTGCACGGTCGGCCAATCGGAGTACATTTCAGGGCTATGACTTTAACCATTCAAGTTCCAAGACCTGCGTCATCGGTAAAGGTTTCATCGTACAGACCAGGATTCGTTTGACCCCCCAAGAATCTATTATTAGCAAGAATTTTTCTTTTTCCACGTAGGGAAGCATGACGCTGGTTAAAAATGAATTATAGAGCTGTGAGGTAAGTTTCCCAGATTTTGAACTTGTCATAACGACATTTGGAAGTTCTTTCGTTAAATTGTCAACAGTGTTTTGAACCCTTGGACCAAACTTTCCCGTGGCTTCATGCAAACACAAAAACACTTGCGGCAATAATTCACCAGACATCGTCATCATATATTGCGCCTTGTATGAGTGGGTTACCTTGTTCATATCGCACCTTTTAACAAACAGTTTTTGATTTTTTTTTCAGAGAAAGTTCCGTTATAAGTTGACTGGTACTGGCAACCTGTCTTATCTGTATTGATCACACATTTTTTTGTCAAAATTTGGGATAATTGCCTTCGTCTGCAGTTGAAAGTTCCTTGCAGCTTCTAGTGTTTCTTCCAAAGTCACAGATTCCCTGTTACTTACATATCGCGTGATCTTCCTCTGCTGAATTCTGTGCTGTTGTTTGAATTTCTTAACTCATGAAAGTGATGCTTTAAAGATAAAGTCCTCCGATTGAAATTGGCCAGCAGCAGCCAAAGCCCACTGCTGTAAGTTCCTTGTTGTTACCTGAAAAGTAAAATCAAAGTTTCATTTCATTACCATAATTTGTTCTTCAAATACGGTTGTTGAAGATAAAAAAATAGATGTAAAGTGATAAAAATGTATACGTACTTGCTGATTATTTTTGCGAGCCTCCTTGAAGCAGTCATTGGTCCACAAATCAATTATTGAATATTTATCGATCGTTGTTCCTCCAGTTTTTATGTTTTCTTTCCATCTATTCAAATCGTCCTTTCTTTTTAAACGTCGAGATCCTTTTATCTGGAGAGTTTGTAGATTCCACGTGGGGTGTTCTTTTGCCAGTCTCACTACTTTTATTTTTGTCTCCAAAGGAATGTATCTGGCTTTTGCCTTCTTTTTGGCTGTCTCATAATTCTAATCGTCGGAAAAATCTCCTTCAACTTCATGGAATAGATCATCTACTTTGTCGAAATGGATGAGATCCTCGTCAGTAAAAAGTATCTTTTCTCTTAACATTTCGATGGTAGACTGATACAGTTCTTCTCCAATCGCCATTGCATCTGCAGAAATTGTTGCTGATTATTCTGTATCAATAAGGTCCACTTCTTGAAGAAGACTATCACAGTACACAAACGCATCTTTTAACTGACGTTTTGCAACTGCTTTATGCATTGAATCATCATTTGCAGTAGTCGAAGAACTGGGAGTCACCTCCATTTTTTAGTAAAAATGTAAATTTTGTGATTTTCAAAAAAATTCGCATTTACACTATTCGTTCCTGCTACATTATCAAGGTCTCACCGCTAAGCAAGTTAACTGCCGAATGATGCCTGTTCTATTGCATCGGCCCTATAAGAATAGAACCAAGGTCCAAGCCTGGCCCTCCTCTTGTTTTTCAAACCTGTGTCTGCAGGTCGAATAAATCAAAGTTTCATTTCATTACCATAATTTGTTCTTCAAATACGGTTGTTGAAGATAAAAAAATAGATGTAAAGTGATAAAAATGTATACGTACTTGCTGATTATTTTTGCGAGCCTCCTTGAAGCAGTCATTGGTCCACAAATCAATTATTGAATATTTATCGATCGTTGTTCCTCCAGTTTTTATGTTTTCTTTCCATCTATTCAAATCGTCCTTTCTTTTTAAACGTCGAGATCCTTTTATCTGGAGAGTTTGTAGATTCCACGTGGGGTGTTCTTTTGCCAGTCTCACTACTTTTATTTTTGTCTCCAAAGGAATGTATCTGGCTTTTGCCTTCTTTTTGGCTGTCTCATAATTCTAATCGTCGGAAAAATCTCCTTCAACTTCATGGAATAGATCATCTACTTTGTCGAAATGGATGAGATCCTCGTCAGTAAAAAGTATCTTTTCTCTTAACATTTCGATGGTAGACTGATACAGTTCTTCTCCAATCGCCATTGCATCTGCAGAAATTGTTGCTGATTATTCTGTATCAATAAGGTCCACTTCTTGAAGAAGACTATCACAGTACACAAACGCATCTTTTAACTGACGTTTTGCAACTGCTTTATGCATTGAATCATCATTTGCAGTAGTCGAAGAACTGGGAGTCACCTCCATTTTTTAGTAAAAATGTAAATTTTGTGATTTTCAAAAAAATTCGCATTTACACTATTCGTTCCTGCTACATTATCAAGGTCTCACCGCTAAGCAAGTTAACTGCCGAATGATGCCTGTTCTATTGCATCGGCCCTATAAGAATAGAACCAAGGTCCAAGCCTGGCCCTCCTCTTGTTTTTCAAACCTGTGTCTGCAGGTCGAAGCATGTCGCCTGCAGGTCAAATCGTGCACAACAGTTCCAGATACCTTACCAGATTGCCGGTATAAGGATTTCACAAATCACGACAGGTATACATTTTCAGGAATATTTTATAGGTTTAGTCGTTAACTTGTTGATAATTATCAATATAATATTTGTTGTAGTAATAAAATTTAGTAAGCAGCCAAATAACATTGGAAATTCAATAAAAGTTCATGCAAATACACGCATTTTTTCATTATATTACCTTTGAATTGTAATATATATGAAAGAATATGACCAGTGTTGAAAAAAAAAATGAGCGGGACTCGATCCAGCGAATACGGAGCTGGAACGCTAACGACTCGACCGCCGCCATCTTGTGCTCGTAGTCGCAACATATTCGACGCATAAAACCTCACTTGCGATTTTCTTGAAAACGCCCAAGTAGTACGCCTTACTACTTGCACATTATGTTGTCCTAATGGACTACTAAAAGTGCACAACGTTTGAAGATAATCCGTGATCTGAACGTCGTGGACTGCCCTTGTTAGCTGCAAATACTTAATGTGGATAAAACAGTATTGATGTAATATTTTTAGTGATCCGTTACAACACCACAAAGTTTATAATGTACACTGATGATAATTGTTCTTGGCTGATTATGGGTTACAATCACATATTTAACAACTTGTGAAACAAAAGAGAAATACAAACAAATGTGTCTGTAAGACAAAAACATCTTAAGTTGTAGTGTGTCAATCATGTAAAGTTGACACCTACACAATAAGGCTACGTAAAAATACGAAATTATAATTATATTGGCAAAATCCAAAGAAGAGTATTAGATTTGAAATATTTAATAATAATATCCTTCAAAACCTACTGTTAGCGACTGAATGGACTCGGATATGATCCACGTGCTCCCAAGAGAAAATACTACAAAGGATTTTAATAATACAAATCTGCATAAAAATACTAGACTTACAATAGTGGAATCCAAAGAAGACAATTAAAGCTGATACATTCAGGAATAATATGCTTCAAGACTTACTGTGGCTGGATGGGATCGGATAACGCCAACATGCCTTCTAGGAAAATAAACAACAAGTATGGCGACAGGGTGTTTCCGAACACATTCACTCGCTACGTCTCCTGACATGAAAAAGAACTCAACTAAGTTGGGCTCGCTCCCACGACCCTCGAGCGCCACTGTTGGGGTGGCGTATCTTCGAACCTCCCCTTCAAGCTCCAGTCATTCCTATCACCACCTGTGTTATTACGCTTTTTTCTATTTCTTTCTTTTTGTTCCGTTCTAGTCAGAGAAAGGGTATAAAGTGACTCTTGGATTCACGTCATGGTATTCAATCACATCGTCGAAGAAGGAATCTCTGCTACCTCTCTCCACGAAGGAACCGGTGGCTATGAAGTTTTGGGCGTGGTTCTCACCGCCGCGCCGCCGAGGAGAATCCTCTCTGATTTCCTAAATATAGAGGCAACGTTAATAAGTCCATCTGACTTATTGGTCTAGTTTAAAGACTAGAAAATGTTTATTAATTCCTTCTGACTTTTTGTTTATCGGAATTGTGTCCTTCAGACTTAGTACAGTCGAGGCGACTATTATGTTGATTTTGATTTCTTGTTTCATAGTGACTAGATTTTGGTTGTGTGTTGTTATTCCAACTTTGTTGGTGTAGTCACAGTAACTCTAATGCTACTTAAGTCCCTCAGACTTGTTATATTGGTCCAAGAGACCATGTTTTTCCTATATCCATATGATATAGCTTCGATAAAGGAGCCTTGAGCTCCAGATGTAATAAGGACCTAGTCCAAATGGTTGCTATTCTCAGCGAGCACGATATTTCTCTTTTGAGTCCTTTGAATTACACACTCGTTTTTATGGCTACAACCAAGTTGTCTATCCTTTTTTCAAGGACCCAGTTGGGTTAGTGTGTTCAATGTATTGAATTATTCTTGTTGCCACGCTTCGCGAGTGGTATTAACTTGGGTGATTAAAGCGCGGAACTCTGCTTGTTTCCATATGGGGTCTACCCGGATTCTCTCTGCCCGTTTTTGGCACCTATTGACTGAGTATTAGTCTTGTATGAATTATATTAGTTTTGTACCCCAGGGAGTGGGTCAGTAAATACATGTACTATTGAATGCTCTGGCAGTACCAATAGGGGAAGGACTGGCCATAGTACTATTGTGTGTAGACACTTGTATGTTAGCCATCCACCAATGTAATCAAATAACCTTTCTACTGCTATTCGTTATAAAATGTCTCTTAGGGATTTAAGTTACAATCAAGCAAGCTAGTTTAAATTATCAATGTGTTAATAAATACTATATGTATATAATTTCCAGTTAACGTTTGTTAGTAATTACCTCACTGTTTTTCTTTTAGAATCACCTGACCGTAGCATGGCGTCAGTCCAGCTGTTTTGTTGTTGAACATTGCTCTTCAAGCCTACTGCATTTGATCTTGCCCGTGTCGCAACAAGACAGTATTAATTTGGAACTTCTAACCTATGTTCTTGTACATCTATTGTAATCAAACATATTTTATATTTTTCTGTTATAATAAATCAATTAGTGTTATTCTAATTATTTTATTTCTCTGGTTAAAATAATTCCCTTGTAGCCCCATTATAAATTCACCTTAAAATGGTACCAAAAAGACAAATTGGTGCAATGTGAGAAAACCCATGTTAATACTAATAACCCACATATGTTTGTGAAAGAAAGAGCACACATTTTCTGCACCAGCCTCACATACTAGACTGCCTCAATTCACCGAATGTTGTATTTCTTATCACAGGCCAAATGTAAGTTTTAGTTCTAATTCAAGATTGATCAAATATTTATTTTCTAAGAATGCACTTTGTGTTCTCTGTGCAAGTCTCGTGCACATAATTCTACTACAATTATTTGCTTTAGCACGAACATGTTTAAAAATGTCCGTAAAAGATAGTTCGGACGTTCATGTTGAATGTCTACTCCAACTATTTATTTTATAAGTTAAATCTTTTCTTAGTTTTTGCTATCAGGTTAAAAACAAATGGCAAATAAAAATATCTTCAGCTTTGATGCAAAATTGTTTATTGTTTAGTGTTAACAATAGTAAAATAGAGACATGTAACATGGCTATTAAGTGTAACAGCTCGGCAAACATTTTTAAAGTTGTTATTGGATTTGACAGTCAAATCTACTTATTTAATATGGTACATTTTGTGCCAGGATGGGTGAGTGATATGAGGTACACCACATCTTTCTACCTGTCCAGTTTATTAACAATCACATACATCTTTTGCATGAAAAGTAATAAAAGCTCTAACCTAATTTCCTTATTAACTATTTTAAAATCCTCAAGAGTGGGCGAGTGGAAAAAGAGTCAATCTCATAATAGTTGACCTTTAGGATGGGTTTTAACAATGATGGAGGAAAGAGTCGAGTTAAAAGTTATTACAAGATAAAGTAAATGTTTAAGCGAGTTTGTAACAGTCTTTAGGTTGAAAGAGTTAAGCTACTTAAATTTATTTCTAATGCAGTAGTGGTTTCTCACCTTTGATATTCACCAATGAATGAAGCTCTTATATAAATATTAGATGACAGTGAAAGTGATCTACCTAATCAAAAATACTCTTTTTCTTCAAACCAGTGCAACATTAAAATTAACAAATAATATTCAAAAACCTAATAAAAACAACTTCTCTTCTGTGATTACAAAATGGACTGATGAGGCTGATAAAAGGGGATAGTGAAAAGTATTTTAATCTAGAAAAACTTGAATAATTTAGATAACCTTTTCCGCTGATATATTTTGGCTGATCTAGGTGGTCTTGGTGTAAAGTGCTCGCCTCAGGACCTGTTAATCACGGGTTCAAACCCAGCTGGGGTCGATGGATTTTCCTTGGGCGATAAAAATCTATTGCACAACATTCTTCAGAGAGGAAGTAAAGCCGTCAGTCCTATGTCAATGTTGGCACGTATGTGACAATACCTCGCCTGGCAAAGTTGGTGGCCCTCTAGTTCCCCATCATTGAAATTCTTGTGTGCTGATATATTCACTCGGTTCAAAAAGTGTATATTTTTACCTATACACTTTCAACATAGTAATGCCTAATATTCACAAATTAACAATTGAAATAGATGCACAAAATGGATAGATGACACCAAGGTTACTATAAAGAGGTTGCCTCATTCCCGTAGGCACTGTGTAGACAGCACATCTCTCTGCTGTGACGTCGCTGACAGCATCTACTGTTCTCACTTATTGTAACTATATAACAACATGCCTGCCTCTACACGCAGATTTACTAATGCGCTTTACTATTTTCATAAATTTTGTGTTTTGTTCACATTATTATTAAATATGATGACATATAGAATGTTCATTTATACTTACAGATCAAAGGTTTTATGCAAATTTTATCACACACAGAGTATCAGTAATATTTATCGAGTAATGAGTTTGAAAAAATGAAGATAATTGGCACAAATAATTTAAAACCGAATTAATTTTATTATTTAAATAGCCTAAGAATGATAGAAAAGAAGTTAGGTCCATTCTACACTAGCATTTAAAACGCTAACAACGTGCCCTCAGATAAAAAAAAAACCTAACTATTAAGTCAAGAAATAAGTTTTCTTCTAGACTAGCGTTTTGACCGCTATCTCAGCTGGCAATTAGACAGAAATGATAGTGTAGGAGCAAAAAGAAAGAAGGGAAAGAAAGCAAGAAACACAACCGGGTTTTTCATTCGCTTTACGAATGACACGTCTGTGGTTTAATATTGACATAGATAAATCGGCAGTACAATAGTGATACCACGCAAATCGCTCAAAATTTAGCCAAGCGGTCAGTGAAATCAGCCCGCCAAAAATACACTGGGGAGAACACTTAAAGTATTCTTCATTCTAACCTGCTCAAAAGTTATTTTTCAATCGACAATAGACCAAGACTGGAGAAGTGATCTTGATCTCGTGTAGCTCTGCGGCAACTGTGAATTCGCTTTAGTGCTGAAAACGATCTTTCAACAGAAGCAGTAATTGCTGAAATAATCATTATCAATTCTGCCAGTTTTAACACTTTTTAAAGCGGGAAATGATATTATTTGAACTATGAACTACGGTAACTCATGAACTGACTAATTGTAGAATTCATCCGAACAATAAAATGCAAAAAGTTCATTCTTCAATCGTACATATTCGGACATTCCTCCATAAACGTCTTTTAATTTATTGATGAGGTTCCCTGGAAACTTTTTATTGAAACTGGTATACTTTTGCTCATAAAGCAGGTGGAATTACTCATGTTTTTTTAAAGCTGCGAACCTGGTTTCTGTGTGATCAATAATATTATCAATAATTTCAAAATATAGTTGGCGACTTGTATCTTTTCCTTTAGTCACAACGCCATTTATTTATAGGTGATTCAAATTCTTCTCCCCTCCTCCCCAATGTTACATACCAAAGCTCACCAATACAGTATCTCTTGCTCGTTGAATCTAAGTTTTAATCTCTTCTCTTTTCTTGCAGCAGTGCAAAATATCAAAATTCCTTATTTGAAGTAAATTGTATAAAACATCTGTATATACAAATAATCTTGAAAATACTTGGAAAATTATTGTATTTAGGTTCTTCAAGAAAGTCAAAAAGCCTTGTGATTAAACCAGTCAGCATCCCCTTAACTGGAACATTCAATGACTTTTTCAAAAAAGTCAATAACCCATGATCATCCACTGTGTGTACTAATCAAGGAAGTTAAGTTCCACCTGGGGGGTGCAACAGTTGGCAACTTCTTGGACGATTTTGGGAAAAATGCGGAAAGGCCATTGAGGTTTTGAAAAAAAATATTGCATTCTTTGATATTTGTCAAACTTAGTTGTAAGACGAAGTTCAATGTATGGGCATAGCAATGAGTTAAGAGTGCATTTGGGTAAACATAGATCCATAACTTTTTTTTAAGCCGTTAAAATGAGCTGCCATCACAGACGCTCCATCATAAGTTTGACCAACTTATCTTTCTTTAAGTTTGTACTGTTCTACCTTACTAACAACATGTTTAAACAAACCTACGGTTTTGTCTTCACTAATGTTGGTGAGCCCAACAAACCTTTCATAAACAACACCATCTAATACATATCTTAAATACAGTTGACAGCTGTGATTTGCACGTTATATCACAACTTTCATCCAAAAGTATGGCAGCAAAGGTTGAAACTTGGACTTCCTTCTTTATTTCATCAATAAGGACTTTGGAGATAACCCAAATGAAATCATTTTGCACAGGCAAAGAGGTTCCAGGGAAAAATGTAGAGCTTTGTAGGTGAAGTTCCTAAAGAGGGTCATTTTGCTGAAGTGCATTCAAAAACTGTAAATAGTTGCCTCTGTTGAAAGTCATTATATCCATCATGTTTTCGGAAAGCAAGCCCCTCTTTACCAAGGAAGTATACTGCATCAACCAGGCGTTTCAAAATATCTCATTTTCTTTCACATTTCATTATGTTGGTTGATACTTTTATCGAGCTTATCATTAAGTATGATGTCCACTCTTTTGTCAGCCACAAACATTTTCAATTGAAAAAAAAATGGACATGGTTTTTAGTATTCTCATGTGTCTGCGTGGTTGTACTTAAGTGGTTAAGATCATCAAAACCATTTCTACTCCATATGCTTCCTTCTGAAGAAAATAGAAAACAAGGCCAGCAGAACAATTTATTCCTCTTTTCGCAACTAGTAAACCATTCCGTCTTGTAATGAGCTGTTGAAAAATGGTGTGTGTGTATGTCTGTCTTAGTTTTATGTACTATTTTTAAGAGTGGTAACTCGAGAAATGGTTTACCATGACTTACAATTGATAGTGTTCACTAAAACTTAATGAAGAAAACTTCTTTTTACCGATGTTGTCCAACACTTTCATTTTGGGAATATGTCATTTATCTCTAAATACTATCTAGTTCACAACTTGAAACTCACTGTTACTGTAATACTGCCTCTACTCTCCCGATGACTAACACTGCGCATGGGATTCATCTCACTCTGCTCTTTCTTTACAACTGGCGGGAGCTGTGAGCAATCTGCACGCATACAGCTACAGCCCGCCCCTCCTGTCCCACAGGTCACCAAACTTGCCAATAGATGCAATTCCAAAGAGACAAGCACACTGACGGAAATAACGGAGAGGCCAGCGGCCGTATGCATTGACAAGAAAGACAGCAACCATCAATCTCCCTCCACTATAACAACATTTGGCTGCAAATTACATCCAGGCAGGAACCAAATTACGTATACTGTTGTGTGTGGCCCACAAGCAGAACATTAGAAGAGAAATTTTACAAAGTAATAATTTTATTTTTATTTGCAGTGCACGTCTAGTAAACATAGAAGATATGCCACTGGATATTTGAAGGCAGAGTAAGAAGATAACAATTTGCAACCCTCCCGCTTGTACGTCCAAACAAACTGGCCATCCAACAACAACTTCAATTGTTTAACTTTTAGAAATAACACTTTTAAATAAATGTATTCGTATTTATCTTATACAACTGGGCATGTTCTCATTTCCCACTAGGAACTATTCTTATATTACTCTCCTGTTTCTGTCACTCAAAGTTAAATATATCTTCTTAAGCTCTTAGCCTAAAAGTAAAATGAGCAAACTCTACACAATGTAACAGTCATTACCCAAGAATCTGAACTCATCAGTACTTACTGCTAAGTGCTCATTGAACTCATCAGTACTTACTGCTAAGTGCTCATTGAATTCATCAGTACTTACTGCTAAGTGCTCATTTCACTCATCAGTGCTTACTGCTAAGTGCTTACTGAACTCATCAGTGCTATTGATACCCCTTAGAAGAAAAAATATCCTACCCTCACAAAAACTCCTGAGAAAAGGAAGAATTTTATTTACAAAATAAAATTAAGATTGACAAAAAGGGCATAAAATGCAACTATAGATTATTTTTATAAAAAGTTAGAAACTTGAAGAACTCTGTGCTCTAATGGTCAGGGAGTAGGCAAGGATAGGGAAGTGTGGAGAAAATAGTGAGAATGGATTTAGTAGAGAGTTGTTTTTTGAGCTATATGCACAGTTTCTTGCCTACCCCATAAGGGAATGGCATGAATAGATATTTAGATATGTAGTGACCTAAAATATATATATCGATTTTGGTTCTGCTTCATAAGCAATTTACTTTATGGGTTCTGGTTGCTTAAAAATAACTATTAAAATTTGATTATCAGGTCTGGTTTAACTCTCTGGTCTATACCACAATATTTAAAGTTAGTCATTTATACATATTTATTAATTATTTATTATTTCAAAATTGTTGATGACAGAATCAAGTTCTTCATCCTCTTCACCAAAATGGCTGTGAACATGCTCACTGAATTCTTCAAATGTTGATGTTGCATAATACATCTTACTACACAAAGGGCACATTCGACCAATATTCGACACAAGATCTGGTTTGTTTGGTGGTGTCATTTGAGTAGTGAAATCTTCCATGCCATCGGCGGATGGGGGCTCGGCTACCTGGTTAAGTTGTCGTTGAATCTTTTCATTGTAAGTGGCTGGGTGTGCCATACCCCAACTGCGGGGACTTTCCAGATCCACTGTTTCTGGAATTTTCTGTGTAGATGAGGAGCGGGGATCAACTTTCAAATGCTCTCTACACTGTTTGCACGTCATTTCACCTGAAATTAATATGTTTTGTCAAATTATAGGAAGACAAAACCAATATTTAGTAAATATTATGTAACTTGGCATTCATTCTGCACTTTCATCCATTCTTCCTTAACAGGTAATTATTTACATTCCACTTATGACACACAAACATTATTTATAATAATAATAATAATAATTATTATTATTATTATTATTATATAAAATAAGGTAATAGTTTTTGATAAGGGTGAATCAGGAAATGAGTGTCAACTTAGTAGTATAAATGGAAAAATGTTAGTACAAGTGAATGATTTTGTGTATCTGGGTAAAATTTTCTGTAAAAATGGAAGGATGGATGGATGGTGAAATTGTCAGACGGGTGAATGCATCTCGGAGAGTAGTTGGATGTATGTGGAATATTGCAAAGAATGAAGTAGTATCTAAAGAAGCAACAATGGCAGCATATGAAAGTGTGTTAAGGCCAAAATTGTTTTGTGGATGTTAAATGTGAGTCTGTCAGGAGAAACATGAGAACAAAGTTAATGTGGTTGGAATGAAATATCCAAGAAATCTATGTGGACAACTTGTTTGGACAGCATCAGTAATAAATGGATGTTGAGGGAGTGCGGTTTGAAAGGAAATACAATAGGGCAACGTGAAAGACGTGTTGTTTGGGATATTGAGAGGATTAGTGTGGAATGAGTTACAAAGCAAATATATGAAGGTAGAGTGTGTGGATCAAAAGGAAGGGATAGACCATTTAAGACGTGATTAAAGGTTGTAGAAGAGCAACATTTAAGAGTGTTAAGAATAAAAGAGGATGCATTACCAAGTGTATGGATGTTGTTGAAGAGAAAGGAGTATGCAAGGATAGGGAAGTGTGGAGAAAGTTAGTGAGGATGGATTTAGTAGAGAGTTTTTTTTAAGCTACATGCACAGTTTCTTGACTACCCCATAAGGAAACAGCGTGATTGGGTGTGTATGTATGTAATATAAAAACCCACATGTAACTTGTAGGTGTGCAAGCAAGCAATATGTGTTCAAATGATTCCAGAAGAGAAGCACAAACGCAACTTAATCATGAATTGACACTACAGGTTACAACAGATTTTAACTGCATAGTAAAGTGACAAGTCATCACATTGCAATAAATATACCTGAAAGAAAAATACTAGTATACAGTACCCAAATTAAAATAAACCAATATAAATCTACAAAAAGTTCAAACCCATTATTCTACATGGGACTGGGACAGACCACTGATTTATAGATTTGGAGGCTGTACTATCACCAAGCATCCTATGTTCAGATCCTGATTGCCCCAATCAAGGCTATAGTTGGGGGGGTTCAAACCTCCCCTGAAATTTTATTAACAAAATATATATGGCTTTATTTATGGTTCAAACAATATCAAAATTAAGGTAGGCCTACAAATACAAATTAGGGGGCTGTGTTATCTTAAAGAGCCCTTCAGAGAGCTTCTAGAAGTGTTTAACATTTAGAATTTATCCTAGCCTTTGGCAGTAAGTGGGTTACGTTGCCATAAAAAACGCTTCAGATAGCTTCTATCATTTCTTTTTATCTTTTATAATTTTGTCCAACCTCTGGCAATTGGGGGATGTGCTCCCCCCACCCCCCAAATTATTGGCTGGCTACGGCCTTGAGGACAATATATGCATATGTTACTTATTCGTTTGCCCTAGATTCTGTTGTCCTGTATTAGGGCGTCAGGTAGTTATGAATCCTACCAACTTTTTATGATAAGGTTAACATGGTGAATATTACTTTTCATAATTTAGTTTTAGATTTAGTCAGTTTAGTAAAATGCCTCCATCTTCCTTTATCCTTCCACCACTCTCCTCTCACTTGCACACTTTTTTATCTGCTCCTTCCATCTCTTTCTTGGCCTATTTTATGATCCTTTTCCCAGATATTTTCATTTACATAATTTTCTTTGGCATCCTCTTTTTCCACATCATCACATGTCCATACCATCTCAGTCTTGCTTCCTCCACTATCCCATGTACTCCCTGTACCCTACTCTTTCCCGGATAACTTCACTCCTAATCTTGTTTCTCCTCGTAACAGCTAACATGCTCCCCACAAACTTCATTCCCAAAGACTGGAGATAAGTACTTGTGATTCATCATCATCATGAACAGCCAATGGCAGGGTCTGTTTGGAACATGAGCCTCTCCACCCCCTCCTCTCTCCTCCATCTGTTCCTTGGTCTACCTCTCTCCAGATCCAACATCCTTTCCCTCACCTTACTTGTGATTAATATATTAAAATATACTTATACTATCTCTGTTAAACCCCGAATTGATGTGCCTGTCAAACAACCACGCTGAGGGACTTCCACAACCACGCTGACAGAGTGTTTTATGCACCTCTGTACTGATTCACTTCCAAAAAGCAAGTGCCATTCCAGTCCCATGGGAATCTAAGGAAGGCTCCGTAAGCTAAGAATTGTGTCACTAGCATAACCTGGCGGATAAGGTGAAATGTTGTTTAGGCCAATTCTTTGATAATCTTTTTAGGCACGGCAATAAACAACTAATAACAAGGCATTATATTGTTTCTGTTACTGGCAATTCTTCTTTCTGAGTTGTGGAAAAAGATACAATGATGGCCGACTTTTAGATTGAGAACAATAGTGAAAAATATGTCACATTATAGCTGCAATCACAGATATATGATTGTAGATCATGATGTCACTTTTAATGGAGTTGTAATATATTTGGTTATAGTAATCTATTTTTATTTTTGTTTTTGAAGTTCCAGGCTTATAACATTTTACTCCCTACCCTAGTTGGATTCCTAATCTGGTACACAGCGGAGTTAGTTTCAAACATTATGAGTTAGCCATCGTCTCTTTAAACAAATGCTTGTGTATGTTTGATGCAATGGCTTGTAAGATCCATGTGAAAGTTTACCTTGAACTGTAAACCTAGGGACTGTCTAAGATGTTGGTTTGGCCACAAGCTAAGGGTTGTGAATATGGAGTATATTGAGGGAAACTTTATACTCTCTATTAATTTTTCTAGACTTGATACATTTGCTTATTTTAACATTTTATAAATATCTTATATATAATTAGTTACGAGTAGAATTTTTTTATGTTTAGAGATAAAATAGGCATATTTAAATACAAATTTAATGTCATGGCATATCTGCAAGTCTTGAGAAATAAAGTAACTAAAGTATTTCAATTATAAATATAACTTATGTTTTCACAGTAAACATTTTAGAATAGATATTATTATTTCTCTGAACATACCCACATGTCTTGTTTATTATTATAATACTAACTAATTTTTCTCAATTTTCATCTTTATTTCAAAGGAACTTTCTAATTTTTTTAAAACTTATCTTTTTTTTCTAATGTTTATTAATAAAATGTATCCATCAATATAATCACACATATTTCAAAATTATCAAATCTCTCACAGTGTACTGGTACTGCTGTCAATTATGTTTTGTGTATTTTGCTTTTTTTTATTTTGATTTCATGATAAAATATTCATGTCTTTTAAATCTTTTAAAATGTAAACCCATGTAAAATTCCAATTATTATAAATCCATAGTCATATAAGTGAGTTCGAGCTCTTTGGATATAATAATAATAATAATAATAATAATAATAATAATAATAATTTCTTTTTGATATTAATAATAAATAGAATATTAGAACAAAAAAAATATATGCATTCTATTTCACATATATTTGTTCTGTCAAAAAACTAACTCTTTTTAACAAACTATTACTGGTAGGCATCAAACAACTAACTGTAGTTGGTTGTGATAAAGTTAGAAAATATTCACATCAATTTAACCAGAACGATCTAATTTTAATTTTGGCACCAAATTGCAGCTTACATGCCTTTCATGAATAATTTGGTTTGGCAGTACAAAGCAGCCGGATTCGGGGTGCCAGACTTATTTAAGAAGTCAAATTTGTCAAATTTAGGTGAAGTTTATAAAAAAAAATATATACTTTCCTTCCATTAGTAGTTTTCTTATATTTTGCTTTCTAAACATAAATAATCCGGTCTGGGATTCAAAACCGTCTGGAAAATGTTGGCCTGACCTACCAAAATTTGGGACAAATTTATGGCAATTCAATCAAAACTAATTTTGATTTTTGCAAGTCTATCCCTAATCAATCAGCCTTGCAGACCAAGATGGCAGGATTCTGTGGGCAGACCGATTTAAAAGGTCAAATTTGTAATTTTTAGACAAAGTTTAATGAAAAGGTAGCCCTATAATTTCCATATGCTATATGGCCTGTTTCTTGGATATTTGTTTTCCAAACAGAAATAATTTGATCTCACGTTCAAAAATAAGACTAGTTAAAAAAAGTTTTTTCATCATGTCAAAAATAAAGTTAAAACAAAAATACTAAAATACCACAGGCCATGATTTTAGAGACAGATAAATTATCATGAATGTAATCTGTAGCTGTGAAATAACGAGAACATTTGGAGGGGATTGACACATTATAATATGACTCGTATTGAGAGGAGCTAGACAGAGCCGACAGTGTCCGAATGTGCACCTCACACTATCTGGCAACAATGCATGGCTCCGATTGGCTAGTGCTCACCACCACTCGGACCCAAGGTCCCAAGAAAGAACAAAACAAGAAACTTAATTTTACCGATAGCAGTCTTGTGAATTGGTTCTGTACTGTCCATTCATTGAACAGTTGAGCTGTTTACGTTTGTTGAACCATCACATTTTTTATGTTTATCAAACAGTTGTGATGTGTCTGCTCGTTGTTTATATATTGAAAAGTAAGAAAATGGCTCTGGTTTGCTTTGTGTGTAATAAAAGTGAAAGTGATGATAACATTATTAAATTTACTGAGGAGGCTCTTCAAAAGGGTCTGAGTGTTCTAAAATTGAGAATAAGTTTAAAATTTAAATGCAGTGATTTGAAGAGTCTGTAATGTAATTGATTTGCCCCTGAAAAGTATGTGAAAGCATTGACAATAATATCGTCATAATTTTATAAACGTATCTTATTTCATTTAAATTATGTAGTATATTAAATGGCGCTTAAAGCACTTCTTATTTAAATTATGTAGTATATTAAATGGCGCTTAAAGCACTTCTTCTTCTAAGAAGGCAAAAGCCACTGATCAGTGACGTCACGCACGTGACATTAGTAAAGTCATGTTGACAATATATATTTTTCAAATAATAACTTCCTCTTCTCGAAGGTTCGAAGAGAGATTTTAAAATGTAACTTGAGTCA
>CABFVZ010002547.1:0-12801 GCA_902151445.1 Timema monikensis | reverse complement strand
TAAAGGCATTGGCAATGGAACACTCGGGAAACATCAACTGAAAAATTGTACTTAAATTATTGCACGAATTGAAAGACATTTTTTGTAAACAACTTGCATAGCCCAAATTACTTCTGCCTTAGTTATATAATCTTTTATAACAAAATTGTTATGGTTTCTTCGAGGCACTACACTAATTTCACTTTTGGCAACAGCTTCCTTCTGCGGCTTTACGATTTCCGATGAAACATAAAAACTCTTCGAGTAACCAGCCGAATCACCACTAGGTAGAATGTCTTTGTGTGCCAGAGATTCTGTTGAAACAGGGGAGCTCAATGAACCTTTATCACTTGACATTTTTGAGAAAAAAGTCAACAGAGAGCGTTGATTTGTCAAAGTTTCAAGAGTTTTGATTTGAGTTGGTCCTTTTGCATGGGAAGCTACTGCTTGCTTTCCCATATTACTTGGGTTTCTAATTTTTTTGCACACTTTACAAAATGCCTGCAACTTATTACTTTCAACGCCACTGATCCAGTATGAGAATTCAGGAAAATGCTCTGGGCTTAGCCAGAGCTGGTTAAAAACTGTTTTTGTTTGACATTGCTGGTGTAGCCGAATCAGTCCTAATTCACTGTATCCAACGATAACGATGCCAAACCTTGAACAAGAACCAAAACAATGGATCACTAAAGTTAAAAGAATTGTCATGTGCAGGCCAGGAGATTTCTGCTTTCTCCTTCTGAAATAAAATGCTACCAAAACTTGTGTTACAGCAAGTTTGAGCATGGTAAGTGCCCCTCAGCTTTCTTCATTGAGGCAGTGGCTTCTGACGCAGTAAATACGAAAAATATTTTCGTTGTTTTTTTCTAAGTGTGACATGAATTGTTATTTCCCTGACTTTCTCTGACTATTATTTTTTCCCCTGACTTTCCAGACCGTAGGAACCCTGTATTATGTTCCTTACAGGAGATCTCAGTCCACTCCTTTGTCCATGGGTAGTTCAGGAGTTATTTCTAAAGTATGCATATTTTGCCTCAAATGTCAAAAACAAGTACATAAGGAAGAACAACTACTGATTGCTGCAAGAACTGATAATTTTGAAGCCAGTGTTAGAGAAGTAGCTGTAAATTTAAGCGATTTCAGTTTTTTAGCACAAATTGGAGGAAGTTTTGCTGCCAAAGGAGTACACCAACACCAGATCTGTTGGTTAAAATACCATGATCAACAACTGAAAGATATAATTAGGCTGTTCAGCAAAGATGAAGGGGCTCGTTTTGAAGATGTTGTAAACACCACAGTGGAATTTATACATTCTAATATTGTCGATAAAAAAACAAGCATACCTCCTGTCAATATTGCATAAGATATATATTTTTTTTTTACAATTATATCATGGAAGGAAAAGAATGCAACTATTCGGCACAGCATATTCAAGACAAAGTAGAGAAAATATTTGCTGGCATTCTTATCATTTCCCAAATGAGAAATAAGAAAGTGACACACCATCCATATTTGAGTTCAGATCAACTCCAATTTCTCATTGCTTCGTCAAATGAGCTAATGTTGCTCAGGGAAGTAGCTATGAATTTAAGAAAAGCTATACAGTATATTCAACCTGCTACTTTGCCAACACAACTTACCCTAGAAGATGTAAAAAAAAGTGAAAAGTGGAAATAAACACTTTTCTATCTGCTTTTCTGACTGACTTGATTGGTGGATCAGACAACAAAAGCAGACAAAGTGAACGGACAGTCGCATTAGTGAAATCTCTGGCACATGACATATTTGCCACCACAAACGGAAGGCTCAAACCTTCCAAACAGATTATGCTTGGTTTGTGTATGATGAGTTTAACAAGCAGCAGAAAAGTGATAAACATTTTAAACCACTTTGGTCACACCTTGAGCTACATAACCGTAGAGGGAATTGAAACTGAACTATGCTATTCTGCTGTATACATGAGTGAATCTATGCTATATCCATCAGCAATGGTTAAATCAGCAGAGTTGGCAACAGGAGTAGCTTTTGATAATTTCAACCACTATGTTGATTCACTCACATGAAAAGATACACTACACGATAATGTTGGCATAACTTATCAAATATCTTCTCCTAACCCTCTCATAAAACCAATGGCGCCCACCGATAGCTCTTCTGAGCCAAACAAAAAGAAAAGAAGATTGTTTCAAAGTGACGCACATAACATCGAACTACACAGAAAAAAACCTAAGTTCACTGGAACTTTAGCACCATTGGACTTTCCTAGGAGGTTCTTGGACCCTCAAACTTTAACCCAAGCTCGCCACCTCAATTTACTTTGGATTATATCTATAGCCATTGATTGATCTTTCTGACATTCCAATGTGGATTGGATTCAATGCTTTAACAGTTGAGGATTCGACCCATTTACAAAAAGCATTTTATTTACCTCCAATTAATCATTCACCTACATCTTCATCAGTTGTATATGAGACAATGAACATAGCAAAACAAATTGCTTCAGAGCAAAGCATTCTTGTCACATTTGATTTAGCTATTGCTAAAGTCGCATTTCAAATTCAAAGCAGTGAATCACCAACATTTGATAATTTGTTCATTCAGATTGGAGACTTCCATTCAATGATGGCCTTTTTTCATGCTATAGGCAAATTTATAGAAGACCTTACAGATGTCATGGTTGATGCAGATATCTTGGCTAGTGGATCAATAAAATTCCTTTTAATGGGAAGACATTTCAGTAAATGTAAACACATTCGTCCCATTGCATCCTTAGCACTGGAGATTTTACATTTTCAGAGTTTTCTGCAGTCATCTGATATATCAATTAGCACTGAAATCGTAGAGGAACTTGAAACTGTAGGCAAATTGCAAAGAATCAACTCAACGTGTCAGCTGGGCTGAAAGATTTTCTAAAGAAATACACAACATAATGCGATGATATCCTTGCTGGACGACATGGAAAAACACCACAATTTTACCTCATTTATATTAAATTAGCGGGATATCTTTTACTTTTAGTAGACGCATACAAGGTGACCATGAGCTGTATAAGTACATACTTCCAAAATTGACTAACTGTTTTTTTTTGCACTAACCAACCAAATTATATAAGATGGTTAGTAACCTATCATGACAATATCATGCAAATCAAGGATACACATTCTGATTTAATTTAGATCATTCAATCAGGTTGTTTTCCAATCAGAAGAACTCCTCTTGGCTTTTCAAGATCGCCAGTTGATCTTACACTTGAACAGACTGTGAACGCTGATGAAGCAAACAAATTAACTGTAATTTCCCATTTTACAAATTCCATATCAGCCAGAGAAGGGTGGGATCGATTTCATTCAATAAAAGCGGATATAATTTCATCTACTCTAGAGAGCACAGGAGATGACATATTAGCTAAACTTTCTTTCCACAGAATTACAAAAGACAGGGATGCAGTAAAGAAATTAGCAAGTTCAATCAAGAGACACATTAACCCATTTGATGAGACTCTAAATAAAAATATACTGTTCAACCTTACAGCTGGGAAAGCAGTCCGCGATATCTCCAATTTTTTACTGAACGTGGAGACAATCAGAGAGAAAGCGAGGAATGAATTTATATCAGAATGTTCTAAATACAACAAACGTTTTGAGAAACCAATAAAAAAATCTTACTTTTGTTAATGAACCAAAGAAAATTATCCAGAAAGTGACTTATGGCAAACTAGGGTAGGAAATCAGAAATAAAAATCCATTTGCGAGGATGTTGGCCATACCATCTGAGCACAAAATTGATATTGCTTAAGTGTTAAAGTATCCTTTGACGGCAATGCACAGGTCTTTGAGGCATGCTGATGGGACTTACAACAAAACTGACAAATCGGCACTGGTGAGTCATTTAGAAAAGACAACAGAGACTCCTGACTTTATTGACTTTGTCGTAATCAATGGCTTCTTCCTACTTCATACTATTGAAGAGGTGCCTTGAATCATGGGTCAAATTTCTTGTAAATTTCTTCAGATGGTGACAAAATATAAAGATAAGCATATTAATTTGGTATCCGACCAATACTTCAAACCAAGCATCAAGGACGTAGAAAGGCAGGGGCAAGTGCAACATCTAGATTATCGAGTTTATGCCATATATGGACCAGACCAAGTAAAGCCAACGAATTTTATGAACTGCCCAAAGAGCGATGAATTTAAAGTGAATTTTGTTAAATTTATTATTAGCTGAATTTTTCAGAAACAAGTATGTCATTGTGAATGATGTAGATTTATGTTTCTAGTTCACTACTGAACATAATATCACCTCTCAAACTATTATCGATGATTATTCATGAAGTCACAAAGAAGCGAATACAAGAATACTTTGTGTTATATAAAAATTTCAGTCTCCAGAAGATATTGTAGTATGGTGAAATGGCACTGATGTGCTCGTCATTTTATTCGGGGAACTTCACAAAATCCCTGCATAGTCCAAAATTTGGCTGGATGTTGGATTTTTTAACAACAACATACTCATTACTTAGTCATTAATAGATCGTTCACTAAACTCGTTAAGGATGTGTGTGTCTTGCCTTGCCTGGTTTGCATGTGTTTATACGATGTGATACAACATTATGTCTCTTCAAAAAGGAAAAGTTACTCCTTTCAAAGTAATGGAAAAAAACAATTAATTCGTGGAATATTTCAGAACATTTTATAAGGGACCTGGACCAGATTCTGTTCCCACGACTACAGCAGAAAAATTCATTTGTTTTATGTACAACCTCGCTAGATGCCAAAGAGTCAATGAAGCAAGGCACAGGAAATTCGAGATGGCTTACAAACCAAGAAAACTAAATGAGACTTTTACTAAAAGCTTTGCCGCTTTTGTTTAGTTACCAATTCCTTCTTGCCAATCATCACTTCTACCACGCATATAAAGGAGTATCTTTCGAACGCACCTATGGATAAACACCGAAAAATTTGACCCAATGTCACCCTTAAATCCAGAAGACTTTGGTTGGAGGATCGGGCCTACGAACCTATTTGGTTTGATGGAGAGGTTGCTCCACTTGTTAATGATGCAATTACTGATGATGAACCATCAAGTATATTTTATTACATGCATTTTATAAATTGTCCGATGACCTAGCTCAGTCGGTAGCATGCCTACCTGCTGAGCTAGGGTCCCGGGCTCGATTCCCAGTATGGTCAACAAATTTATCATTTGTGGAATGTGAGTTTACCCTTTCTTAGTGATGAATTAAAAACTAGGGGCTGGGTGTTGAGTCTGTTCTATACATAAGTTAGTGTAATTAGTACTTAAACATAGCCCCAAACAGGTAGTAAGACGCGGTTCTAAATAAATGTATGAATCATATTATAAATATAGCTATTGCTTTATTTTGAATATAACATTAAGGATAATATGTTTTAGATAACGAAAATGGCAATGCAGCACACATTACAAATTATCCTAAACATAACAGGTATTTGTAAATGTTGTATTACCAAGATGTATTTCATAATGTTGTATTGTATAAGGTTGTATTACATATTTTGTTTTCTTATGACTCGCTTGTGAGCTCACACTATAGAGCCAAACTCAACACTTAGTGAAAGAACTGCGGTCAGCAGTAAATTGATGCAAAAATCAAAATTAATTTCGGTTGAATTGTCGTACATTTTTTCCAAATTTGGATAGGTCAGGCAAACATTTTCAGGCTGGTTTCGAATGCCTGAACAGATTATTTATGTTTGGAAAGCAAAAGATAAGAAAATTACTCATGGAAGGAAAGTATATTTTTTCAGATAAGCTTCACATAAATTTTACAAATTCAACTTCTTAAATAAGTCTGGCACTCCGAATCCAGCTGCTTTTGACTGCAAGACAAAATTATTCATGTAAGACTTGCTGTAAGCCGCAATTTGGTGCCAAAATTAAAATGAGATCGTTCTGGTTAGATTGATGTCAATTTTTTCTAACTTTGGGTTGGTTTGGCAGCCATTTGATGGCCGATTTCAAATGACAGTCCAAACTAAATTTGTTTGGAGATAAATAATCTAAGAAACAAGCCATGAATCAAAAGTAGATCTTTCCGATTAAATTAAAGTCAACTTTCGATTAATTTGAATGGCCGCCATTTTTAAATCCAGCCACTTTGGACTGCCAGGCCAACAGATTTTCATTTCGCACTGGCTAAACTAAAAAAATAGAATATTTAACTGAATTATATATTTCCGGTTAAATCAAATGGGAGCTCTAGCTAGCTCTCAGTCCATTATGTTATATCTGATACCGGAATGCTTGTTAACATGTCATGAAATGTCTGGACATCCAGATTTCCGTCAGACGTGTTGAAGCATCAGAACATAACACTTGGGATTATTTAGTATATTAATTCTTTTTGTGTGGGATAATGAAGGGTAGAAACGCTCTTCATCTTTCAAAAGTTCAGGCCATAAAGTAGTGAGTTCACCAAATTCACCCCTCTTGCCATTTATGTGATGTATATACTCGTGTGTTCCAGTGCAAATAACAATCTCCTCCTATTCACCAAGTTCAGCTAATAGTCTTCCATCCATTTTAGCAATGTACAATTGAAAAATTGATTAAACGAATTGTACACAAAATGTTGTGCTCTGATCAGAATCAAGAAGTCAAGTGACAACAAGCCATGTCCAAATGACACAACACGTCAACGTAATCTGAATTCGGCTTTACTCTAAGCTCACATTACTGTTATAGCCTTGCCCAGCTGTGTTATACATACCAATTGTAGCCTTGCTCAGACTGTTGACGGCATTCCTCAGCATGACTTGCTGTGTCTTGAGTGACTCTTTCAACACTTGCAGCTTGTCACAGTGCTGAGCCATCTCCTCTATCGAGGCATCATCCTCATCCTCCAAGTAACCAAAACCCAAGTTAGGAACATTGAACGAAGAGGCTCCACTCTGCAGCTCCACCATCTGACAAACAAACAAACAAACAATAACATTGTAGCACACTACAAAACTAGGAGGAAGTATTGGACATACTCCAGGAACGACAGTGCTAATGGTCTGTTTGGATTATAAATGGTTTTACAATCGTTATTTAAGGCATATTGTTTGTAGCCATACTAAGTCTTAGCTAGAGATTAATTTATTGTATCTTTTTTTTTATTTTGTAGTTGGTGTGTAAATTGTTATTTTGTTTGGATTGCCCTTTCATTTATTGGAAAAGTTTGGACTAGTATTTGAACCTTTCTTAGTTGTAATCAACCCTTACATTAATATTGTACTTTTACAAACTAACTAGAGCTGTTATTTTTTAAACTTTCCAATAACAATAGGAAAGCTTTATCCTGGATAGCATTCAGAATGAGCGTGATGAGATTAACTGGAATGAAAACAGTATGAGGGAGTATTTTAAGCAGTTTTATGGTGAAAACATAGAGAAAATAGCATAAAATAGGGATAATGTTATGATGAGTGAAAAAATGAATGCTGCTGTGGTGTTAAAAGCTATGAAAATGTCAACGAATGAAAAAGTTCCGGGTGTAGATGGGATCGCAAGTGAAATGTATGGAGGCATGGTAATTACTACTAGCCAGATTGTTTGTGCTGGTATTTTGAATGTTTCTAATGACTGGAAGAATGCCGCCATTGTTCCTTTGTATAAAGGCAGTAAGAGTGGATGTAAGACAATTAGTTTGTTGAATATTTCACACAAAGTTTTTGGGAGAGTCTTAATTGAAAGGGTGCAAAAAAAAACTGAGAACAAGATCTGAGGTGAACAATGAGGTTGGTTGCATGGACCAGATATTTGCATTGCAACAGTGATTGAGAAATGTATGAGAATAAGGAAGAAAGTTTATTGTACATTAATTGATCTGGAGAAAGTGTACAACCGGGTGAATAGAAGTATGTTATGGAAAGTTCTGAGAGAATATGCATATTTGGTAAAGGAAATTATGGCGGTGTAAGATGGTAGTAAGGCTTGTGTTAGGGTGGATGGAGATTTGAGCAGATGGTTTGACATTGAACAGGATGTTAGACGATGTTGTCTTATGCTTTCATGGTTGTTTAATGTTTTCATGGATAAGTGTGTGAGGACGTGGTTGGTGTACAAATGGACAATGTGAATGTGAGAGGGCTGTTATATGCAGATGATGTCGTATTAATGGCTGAGAATGAATGTGAGAGGGCTGTTATATGCAGATGATGTCGTATTAATGGCTGAGAATGAAAGTGACTTGCAGAATTCATTTAAAACATTTGAATGTGGCAACAGTCAGAAAAGATCTTCGTATAAATGTCTCCAAAACTTAGGTGGTAGTTTTTTATAAGGATGGATCAGGAAATGATTGAGAACTTAGAATAAATGGAAAACTGAGAACAAGTGATTAATTTTGCGTACCTTTATCTGGTCAGAATGTTCAGTAAAAATGTAAGGGTGGATGGTGAAATCGACAGACAGGTGAATGCATCTTCTAGAGGAGGTGGATGTATTTGAACTATTATGAAGTAATATTGAAAGAGGCAGAGATGTCAGTATAAAAAGTGTGTTAACGCCAACGTTGTTTTATGGATGTGTAGCATGGGTTTGTCAGCAGAAACACAAGAGCATGATGAATGGGGTTGGAATGAGATATCTAAGAAATGTATGTGGTAAAACTCATATGGACAGAGTCAGTAATGAATGGGTGCTGAAGGAATGCAGTTTTAAAGGGAATCTAATAGGTGTGAAATAAGTGTCTTACGTTTGTTTGGGCATGTTAAGAGGATGAGTGTGGACCGAGTGAAGAAGCAAATATATAAAGGTAGAGTGTGTGAATCAAAATGAAGGAATAAGCAATGTAAGACATGGCTAAATGTTGCAAATGAACGTATGAAAAAGAGAAACATTAAGAGTTTTAAGGATAAAAGAGCTTGTATGGCTCGGTGTATGGATGTTGTTGAAAATAAAGGAGTATGCAAGGATAGGGAAGTGTGGAGTTGTTGTCCTTTAAGCTACATGCACAGTTTCTTGCCTACCTCACAAGGGATCTGCGGGGTTAGGTATGCATTTATTATACTAGATATACTCCTCATATTCCCATTAATCTAGTGCCGAGCTTACCCTAACTTTAGTACAAAGCTCATCAACTTACAAGTAAAGCACATTAAGCCAAGGGGTTATCTAAACGACATGACACACTGATGTCTAGCTTTATGTACTTGATTGTTTAGTAGGCCTACAGTCAATTTATTATGGTTGATAATCTACTTCGTTTACAAAGAATTGCATGTTGAGTGGTACCACAAAAAAAATTGAATATTATTTTCACCCTCCAATTTTTTAAATCCACCTACTTTTTGCTCAACATGCAAGCAATTTACATCACTCTATAATTAACACAAGGTTGAGAAAGACCAATTTTGAGGAGATGTACCAGCATTCTTTGAATAAAAGAATAGGAAAATTAGAGTTTTTTTTTTAATATGCTACACATTACATCCAAATTAAGTGTTAACTTGATCTAGTAGGTAAATATGAGGAGAATAATTTAGAATAAATGAGTATACATTAGTGTGGAGAGATTCTGAGAAAACAAAGTTAAACTATTGGATGTGAACCACAGCCTTGAAGCAACTAGCCAAGATTTTAACAGAGGTGAGCAAATCTTTGTTAGTTTGTAAATACTCAGATTTTTTACCATTTTGTATGCAAAGTTATAAATTTAGAACGAGGATACTCTTTAAAAAACAAAATGGCTTGCCAAATTAGTCTTGGTAGAGGAATTCAATTTTCTTAAAATCCTTTGAATTTTTTTAACCATTCGTCTTCTAATTAATCATCAAATCATCGAGCATCTTTGCCACTCTAGCTTGAACACAACTTACATTTGTTTTTAGCACTACCTGTTCGGGCTATACGCTTATGTTCTAATTATACTAATGTGTTAGGGGAGGAAGTGTACCCACATTTGCATGGAGGGAGAGTGTAAAACCCACCCTCAGTACACCCGACCAAGAATTAAACCTCAATCTTCGCATCATCGACAGTCTAGTCTACTGTGAGAGTAGTGCCTTAGACCATGTGACCACCAAAGCAGGTATCTTAGGGTCAAAATAGTGTATATGATAACAAACACTGTATCAATAAAACATCTACATCAGTGAGCTTTGTAAGTTGCATGAATTGTATTTAGTAGATTGGGAACTCTATGTTTTGATTCCTGCCAGTGCTGACAAGTGCTGACAAGTGCTGACAAGTGCTGACTCACCTCAGCATACTGATTCTCTAGTTCTGACTTCTCTTGGAGGATACTCTTGATTAGCTTCGAAGATATCTCTTCAAGACTTTCTTCTTTCCCATCTGAAACCATACCATGCCATATCTCATTCATTTTTAGAACAATGAACACCAGTACTTTATGTTTGGTAAATCGTAGCTTAACCTTATGTTAGAAGACTTTTTTACTAGTGGCCTTTCTTTAGAAATAAATAACTAAGATGCAACATTAGGTACTATGGAAAAGTCACTCTGCAGTAGTACTAGACCGCAACTTTTGTAACTAGGCTAGTAGGCCTATGTCAGAAAATATGGCTACAAACACTAAACATCGTAAGCAAAAATCCTAATTTTAAGTATGACATTAACCATAGACTAACAAGCGTGTAGGCCTACAGTAGGTTGCAGTGGACTAGACTCATACCATATGTGGGAAAAGTGTGATAAACAATGTTTTTAAGCATAATTTGTAACGTTCAAATAAACACA
This sequence comes from Timema monikensis, assembly GCA_902151445.1. Taxonomy (NCBI): domain Eukaryota; kingdom Metazoa; phylum Arthropoda; class Insecta; order Phasmatodea; family Timematidae; genus Timema; species Timema monikensis. The sequence goes on along the minus strand of CABFVZ010002547.1, from coordinate 2,097 downwards.
TAGGCCTAGATAAATTGAAGTACTGTACCTACTGATATCTGTGAAACTTGAGAAATACTAACTGTCTACAAACATATCCGTGAAACACACATCATTTCTACTGGAACCCTCTTACATTTATGAGAATCCAGTTTTACTCTTTAGCAAAGCAGGATAATAAGGGTGATTCTCAAATTGAGGGACAATTTATGTCTACTGCCTTGATAAAAATATTTAGTTATTTTCAAAACAAGCAACAAAACAAAAATTAGTGGTAGAAGTGTATAAAACTTGATAGAAACATTTAAATATGGTAATATTAAAAATAAATTAGACCAAATAGTTATTAAAAATCCCTGTCACCACCTCGCTAACTGTCCCCACCTCTGAATTTTGAAGTTCTTTACAAAAATAGAGAAAAAGAGTAAAAAATGTATAACCACGGTAAAATATTCCCATAATTAATACTGTTATTTTTGTTTGAAGAATCCATTTCAATAAATTATTTATGAATTTCAACATTTTAATCAATGTTTGTTCCCACACTGGACAAACACAATATTTTGAAATTGTCTCTAAAATCTTCCAGAATGCTCCACTATTCCTCTTTAGCCGTAGTGTGTCGTTGTCCTGTACTTACTAGTTCTTGTTATTTCATTAGTTAAACAGTTTATTTAATATTATTCAGTCTCATATGAAAATTCAAGTAAATAGTATATTAATTGCAAATCACTTCGCTAATGTTAATATAATTTGAAGTTTTAGAAACAACTAAGCCAATGCCAATTCAGTTTAATGTAAATGGAGGCAGGAACTAACCTCAATGTTTGTCTGCCGCTTTAAATACTTATAGGCTATTATGGTTATGGAACTCAAAGTCTGCCAAAAACAACACTTCGCTAACTGCTTGGTGAGAAACTTGTATTAGCACTTCGCTAACGTTGCTTGGTAATGAAACTTGTACTATCACTTCGCTAACGTTGCTTGGTAATGAAACTTGTACTATCACTTCGCTAACGTTGCTTGGTAATGAAACTTGTATTATCACTTCGCTAACTGCTTGGTGAGAAAAATGGTGTTATGACCTTGCTAACGTCAGTTAGGTGACAAAACTAATGATAGTCACGTGGCTCACGTTAGTAAATGCCGTTTACCCAAATATAACTTCGCTAACGCCCACGTCACTTCACTAACGACAGTAAAATCACTTATTTCCCAATAACAGTATAAGTAAAAAAATAAACATTATTGTATATTATTAACATTTGAGCTATTAAAAACATAAATAAAAAATGAAAAATGTAAAACTTAATTTTCTTTAGATTTTGGAAAATTTAACATCACTAACACTAATTTTGTATGATTCTTCATTTACAAAATCCTAGTTCCAATAAATTAAGAAAAATTTATCTTTGTTTATATTATTGTTAAGAAAAATATGATATACTTTGTAAAAATACATATTTTATTTGGATTTGAGAGATTATAATATATTTAGGTGCATTTGAAACAGCATTAGAGAAGTGATGGATTATGGGTAGCCACTAGACATAAAAAAAATACAAGAAAATTGCAAAATCAAGCTCTGGTGGTATTATTACATAATTCTTTAATACATTTTGTGTAATCAGGCAAAAAGTTATAATTTTCTTTAAATTTTTATTTTTGTATTTCCTATTTGTTCCTCAATTTGAGAATGACCCATAAATATGCTAGATCAAAGAGCCAAGCTATTGGCAGCATGAGGTCCTCCCGAGTCGAAGGTGGCTGGATTATCTGATAGCTTGTGATTTTAATTGATCACTTATAATGTTTTCCACACTTCCATTACAGACTATGCCTTGATATGAGTGAAGAATGACTCTGGGCATAGGTTGACTAATGGATAGATCAGTGGTTAGAGTATTGGGTTCCAGGTCGTTATTAATTACAGGACTGTGTGCCGAATGTGCTCAGACTGTCATTTTGGATAATTTCAACAGTTATTTCCCAAGGTCATGGTTCAGCACACAGTCCTGTAAGTGTGAACACTAATGGAAAGACAGGTGCATAGTCCTGTAAGTGTGAACGCTAATGGAAAGACAGGTGCATAGTCCTGTAAGTGTGAACACTAATGGA
>CABFVZ010002546.1:98443-113165 GCA_902151445.1 Timema monikensis | reverse complement strand
CCTCCACCGTGGTTCGGATTCCACGTTAAACTGTAGGTCCTCCATTTCATCTCACAATCACCCTACATTACACATTAGCGTAAGTGCGCATAACCCGAACGGATAGTATGACGCGGTGCTAATAATAAAACATAAGTACTATTCCAAACAATTATACGTAGTCAGTTTTCCTTATAATATCATAAATGGCAGAGTATATAACTAAATATTGAAGATAGCCTAGTGATAGTGAAACGGGCTATTAAGATGAAATATACCAGCATTAACTTGTAGGGGAAGAATGTATTGTAGACCTTCAAAGTAGAAAAACTACCCCTATGGTACCTTGATTAACTTTAGTGGTACAGTCACTTGAACACAAAACTATTACTACCATACCACTTTGCCTAACAATAGAACCAAATAATGTGCACTTTTTATACCCAGTCCAGTGACTATGACTGTAGTAAATGCACAGTCTATTGTAATAAACTTAAAAAAACTGACAAAATAGGACATTACCTCTAAAATTGCAAAGCTTCTCTCCTTCCCTCATAAAATAAAGATAATTGTTTTATATCATTATGAGGAAATGTAGAAAAAGTGAAATATTTTATAAACGTCCAACTTATATTCGAACAGAGCTCATTAACATTTTCTTAAATAATACCTTCTTGTCTACTGGAACTAGGAAAGCCCGATTTAACCAAATACATTAAACCATATGAAAAATGTACAGCTGTTTATTTGTTTGGGTTGTAAGAGAGAGAGAGAGAGAGTATGTATTATTATTATTATTATTAACCTACGTACATACTAAAAATAAGCGTAAAGCTATCCCCCTTATTAAAGTATTTAGAGAATACATAAAAAATGTTATTTATATGAGAGACACAGATAGCTCAAGGAAGAGGGGGAGGGGGGTAAAAATGTTGTGCCAGAAAATGGAGAAGAAAGGAATGCAGCGTAAAAATGCCTTGGACCGCATTACTCTCTCAGCTCTACCAGGAATTGCTTCAACCCCAGTTGTGTTGCCATGACAGTCATGGACAAAATAGTACAGTAAAATATTTCTACAACTACCACCCTTACCCATTTTCCTTATGCTAAGATCTTCTAAGAACAATGTAAGTAAACCAGCTTTGTTGGCCGTATGGTCTAATGTGCTACTCTCGCAATAAACTAGATTGGCGATGACGGGAAACTCGATATTCGAATCTCGGTCAGATATACTGTGGTTGTATTTCCAAAATGGTTTACTGATCTAACTACACGCAAATTCAGTTACACTTCCTCTAAATATAACCTTCCTAATCCCAAAAAACCAATAGCGTAATTATTACATAAACGTATAACCTGAACGGGTAGTAAGACGCAGTGCTAAAAAAAACCAAGTAAGTAGGAGACTTAGGAGACCCAAAAAAAGAGTTCATAAAATAAATATTGTTGTTTTCCTCCGCGTTTTTCTACCCACTCAAACAAATTTTAGTTACGGTAATAGGGTAAGGAGCAGGAACGTAGTTACCAAATTCGTGTATAGAGAGACTGGGAAACGCTTTAGAATAAAAACACCCTCATTTTTAAAAAAATTGTTGAATTTTTTAAATACCCAGAATAGCTTTATGATGATTTGTATTGTGTTCTTGCAATATAACTGCACCTCCTTCATTAACCTTATAAATCCTATGTTATGTTTTTATCCCGGGTTTTAACTAAGAGAATATCTGCAGGTGGGGAAGGGGGTGCTCCTTGAATGCTCATTTTTTTATTTTAACTTAATTCTGATAAGAATAATAACACACATGTTGCAAATCATTGTATTTACTGAAATTTTCGTATGTTGGAAACAAAAATTCATTAAATTAAATTCGTGAAAATTCCCGGATTCAATTTCTGTGTCCAGGTGCCATTTTTCTACCATTTTGAATGTGAATTTAAATTAATTTGTTTTAACAATTTGTGTAACCAATGTGTTATTTTAAAATATTTAATTAATAACTACCGTACTGCATAAACTTAGTTCAAAAAAATCAGAAATGCAATTTTTAGTAAAATAACAGTATTATTATTGTTATTATTAGGTTCGCTGTATTAAACCTGGTCCATTTATTTAATCAGTGAACTTAGACCACCAGTGCGCCTGTCCTCTGCCTCCTTCTTCAGCTACCAGATTTTTCTCCATTTGTTCGTCAGTCAATATTTGAATCCTCCTCGTTCCTAAACCCCTCTTTCCCTCAACCTTGCCTCATATGACTTCGTACAAAAGACAAGCAGTTCCTCCTTAGGACGTGTTCGATCCAGTTTGCTTTGTACCGAAGAATCACATCCAAAATGGTTCTCTTCTCACCCACTCTTCTCAGGACTTCTTCATTTGTCAACCAGTCTCTCCACCTGATCTTCTCAAGTATTCTCCAGCACCATATTTATAAGCTTTTCAAGTATTTCTTTCCCATCTTCCTGAATGTCTAAGTATCCTNAGCACCATATTTATAAGCTTTTCAAGTATTTCTTTCCCATCTTCCTGAATGTCTAAGTATCCTTTCCCTACAGTGCGATGCTCCAAATGTAACATTTCATCAATGTTTTCCTCAGTTCCAAGTTCAACCTGCTGGTCAGTACTATCTATCCTCTTCTTGTTGAAAGCTTACTTGGCCATGGCAATCCTTGAACTAATTTCCTTGGTAAAGTAAGCATACTTTTTTGGCAGACATACTAGGTTCTTAAACTGATCTATGCTTTCCAGCTCCTGGTTTCCAAATTTGTTTTTCAACGGCTCTTCATTTTCTGAAATCCCCATCACTTTGGATTTATCAATGTTGATCTCCATGCCATATCTTCCCCTGTCTCCACCAGTTCCACCATTTCCTTCAACTGTTCTTAATTTGTGGTCAGTAATGCTAGATCATCTGTATATTTTACTGTGCTGATGACTACTCTTTTCGGATTGTGAGTTGCTATTTGGTTCATGATGCTGTACAAACGAGTGTTGCCACAAATGACATAAAAATAATTCCGTCTTCCTAAAGGGGCATTCAATTTTTCCTACAAAAAAAATTTGTAATAGTAGACAAATTGTCCAAAAATTCCACACAAAAGTTGCTAGGATGAGTAGATAGGAGAGAAAATGAGCTTGATATGGGTGATAGTGAAGATAAATACTTCTTGGTTGCGCTACACACTGCGTAGGGATTGTTTAGTGAAGAAGAACAAGGAGGGGAAGATAGAGGTGGGAAAAGAGGAAGAGGAAGAAGTTTTGGAATTTTAACATATATCAATAAAGGATGAAGCTACAAAATAATCAAAGAAGAATCTCAGGACCGAGGAAAATGGAAGATGTCCAGTTGATACTCGTCCCAACACATTCACAGAAGAGAAGAGTGACATGTTCAACTACATAATAGCTAAGTTAATTCAGATTCAAATTAGTTTATTACAATTATATAATATTGAATTGTGGAATTTTCCCTTCGTTGAGATTGCTTGGGTCGAATATAGTAGGTAAAATTATATTATTAAAATATATTAGAGTCATTTAGTTTGCTATCATTATTACTATTATTAGTTTTTTAGTACATCAAGTATGTACATCATGTTTGTACTCTTTCCAACAGGCACCATTTCGGATTTTGTTTTAATTCTTTTTTAATTTTTTCAAAACAGAAGGTAGCGTGATTTGTGTTAATGGCTCAGGTGGATTATCAGGATTTATTTTTTTCAAGTTTAGGATTTTCCTTCTAAGAAAGTTTTAGCCCATGGAGCTAGCCAAACTCAGTCACGTGATCACGCTGTGCTTAATCCTCTCTTAAACCACCCCCCTTTAAAAAATCATTTTTAAGGATTTTGGCGTTACAACACGTGTGCTAAGTTTTTCACTTCTGTGCCTTATCGGGAAGTTTTAGAAAAAACTTTGTGCAAACACCATATGGATTTTACTATGCAGATTCTTATAGTACATAACATATTATAAAAAGTACCAAATCTTTTAATTATCCCAATGGCTATACTGATTAGTATTTCGTATTGACTTTATATTAATTTCCTACAATATTAATAATTTTAAAATTTGATTTTATGTCTCAATGGTTATAAGTTATAGTTCTACTGTAATCAATTCAACTGTTTTCTAGATAAAAATACATGAAACCAAATTGTTATGCGACGCCTGGTTCAAGCTGCATTAACCGTATGGTGGGAGGGACAGCGTGTAAATAAATCTAAAATAAAACTATATCGTTAAAACAAGGTAGATTTATTGAAATCGAAATACATCACAAAACTAACGTCTCAAGCAATAACAGTCGCGTGATCATAGTTAATAATAATAGTCACTAGAGTGTGTATGTTCGATAACAAATATTTTTTTAACATTATACAGAAAGTCAAGACACGACCAACACGCTTTGTTCCAAAAGTCGTGAAGTACAGAACAATACTGCTTTATTTGAAGGTAAAAAAGCTTTGCCATTAATAACTCTTGACTAGTTTATCTTACCATTAGTAAATTGTTTCCTACCTCTTCGAGTAAACAAACCAGGACCAATTAGGCCAATGGTTTACTTGTTCAAAACGTTGTGAAACTACTTATATAGACTATATCGACATATTCAAGTGTCAAAGCTCTTTTTTCGACGATAACTCTTCACAACGGGAGATACCTAAAATTTGGTTGGGTGAAATGCGAAGAGTCATTAATAAATAAAATTACTGTTTTAAAGGTAACTTTATGCTAATAAATGTTGATCCATTATTGCCATCGTCTAGTAGATAAATAAATTTTGTAAAGAAAAATAACTATACGCTAATCATCTTTTAAAATAATACGAATGAATATAAAAATTGTTGTAGTCTACTTTAATATATTTCATTCAGGCAAGCATATGTACATAGAAATTGTTTTAATGCTAAATAATTATGAATAAAAGTTAATCAAGAAAATTCACATTGTTTACGCTTTTTTTATGATTCAAGATTTTAAAATAGGCCAGATAGCATTAAGAAGGTTTTTTTTAGTTTCTTAGTTTCAAATCGTTTTTTTAAATATAAAACGCGGAAAATGTAATCTCTTTTACAGAGTTCAAAACTTAAAAAAAAAATGTTGAAACATTCTACTTGATTATTTGACAAAGAGAAGGTACGATATTTCCCTTATAATATTGATTGCTCGTGCTTCCCAGCTTGGTTACATGAGCTCGAGGAAGAACACCTTCTCAAATTCCTACATTCCTGGCTTCTGGATACATTGATGCCCTCCTATTTATCTGGTGGGCTTAACTGCTCCGACATTGAGGTGTGCGTCGAGTAGGAAGACTCCGAAGAGATGCAGCAGCCACGATGCTGGTGGGGTAGAATCGTTTTGTGCTTCACCCGAGGAAGCCTTGCTAGGGGTGGTGCAATCATGACCCCCTTCACCATCCTGCAAAGCTTCTAGGTGACTTGGGATGTTTGCACTGTTCTTACCTAAATGAATATTTATTTATGTTCTTAACTTTTTTGCTTGTAAATAAATATTGATATCGTGAAAATGTTTTAAGGTGATTTTTCCTTGATTTCAAAGAAATGGGTATTACAATTAATTATGTTCTGTCCCTGGAGCTGCGGCCGAAATAGTTTAATGGTTTTTGTTAAAACTTATTATTCATATCTTGATACCAAATAGTTATTTGGAATTTCTCTCTCAAATTATGGGTAGTTTAAATGCTATCAGAGTTTTGGGGAAATTCTAGAGTTTTTCCCCTAAATGAGTTAAGCGTTTTGTTTATTTTCTCTTTCAAATTGAGCATCTGGGGAATGGTGTAGGCCTGAATACTAAATAAGGAAATATATTTGTGTCTAAAAATTATTCACATAAGGGTAGTTTAATAAGAACTGATCTTTGAAAATTGGAAGATATTTAAAAATTACCTTTATTGTTTCATTCTAAATGTATAGTCTTGTTAGTGTTTCACATTGTAATTAACATTGTATATTTGTTTTAAAAATAAAAAATATTTCGAAGTTAGTTTGCTGAGTGCTGATTTTTGAAATTATAAAATGTATTTATGAGAAATTATGTATAATTATTTTTTATGATAACTGGTATGGATAGATTAATTTTCAAAAGCTTTTTATAGAAAGTATTTGTATTAATTTAGTCCAAGCTCAAATAAGTCTATAAACATAATTCTTTGATACTAGACAGAAATAATATAGCTCATAGTAAAGAGGGATAGTTAAAATATTCTAGATTATATTTTTGTAAGTAGGCTTAAGGGATTATTAAAGAGGTTCATCTTTATTTTAAAATACTTTTTGGTTCTGTTGCCGCAACTTTAGAAACTCTTCTCCGTAAAGAAGTACCAGAGGGTACTAGCAAAGTCGGTGGACTCTTTAAAGGAATCTGAGAAGATCGGTTGTTCGGGAACCTTCTCGTCCTGACCCCCATGGTGGGGTATTTGTCCACCAGGTGCGACCGCGAGACGACAGGCACGGTACGCGTCTCTCTAATAATTGGTGCCGAAGACGTCTTACTCTTGCACACTACCGATGTGGCTGTGTGAGTGGTGAGGTCGAGGGCCTTATCGTCTTGCTGTGAGGCTGCTGGGACGTTTTCTGCCTCGGAGGTTGGAACGCTGCTCGTGTTTGAGGATGATCCTGGTGTGTTCTGGGTTGTGGTGACGTCATTATGGGGGGAACTTGTCTCCGAATCCATGCGCTCTTCTGATGAAGTTTCCTGTTTTGATTCGCTTCCTTGAGATGTAATATTTGCTTCATGTTCGCATAAAGTGAGAGGATCTATACAGTTTGGCGTCAAACAACCCTGTGGATCATGGTTGTTGACATACACAAGTGGCAGCTCCAAAGGAATGGTTTTGCTGTTGATACTATATCGATCTTTCCAACATTTCATTATGGACTTTCTCATCATTTTCAGTACCGAGAATTTGTACGTCTCCAGCTCTTGAAGAAACTCGCTGTAAAAGAGGAACCTCTTCCCCCCACTCGCGTAGTTCCTTGGCGTTGGCTCGTCACAACCAAGTGCCTTAACCCATTCCTTGAAATTGAAGCCTTCGTGATATGGTGTCTGGCCATGTGACTCCATGAGTACAGCGTAGCTTAGGCCTTCATCAACCATTTTATCCACTTCTGGAATGGACATTATTTCAAGAAACTCGGGATTATCTGGGTTGCGACGCATGTCTAAAAGCTGGCAGGCGAAGATGTTTCCAAACCTGAGTATGTGAAAGAAATCAGTAAAACCCTTTGCGTCCTAATATTAGTTAACCTAATAAATACAATCAAGCATATTCAGATAGGATGATGTCAACCAAACATAATTATGTTACTTGCAAACTGCTTCATTTTCGTCGCCTTATGATGTAAACAGCTAAGTGATTTTCATATGATCGAAACAAAGAAAGAGTTATGAAGTAAACTGTACATTTATTTCCATAAAAACTGTCAACCTTTTAACTAGAACCTTGTTTATAGTGATTAACTTCAAATATTTATTTTAAGGATGATTAAATTCTATGTAGCCTAATATAAAAAAACTTGATTTAATAATGATTAAAACTAAAATATATTATTCTATTTTATCCCAAATATTACCTTACGCAGCGCATGACATTCTCTACACTACTAATCCGACGTTCCCAATCGTACATCAGCCATCGCGTCGCGGCCATGAACACCTCAATTTCGTTGTAGACAGTGATATGCTTGGAATTAAGGATGGTGACGACAAGGTCTTCAGGAAGATTAATAAAGTCTTTGGAACTGACAAGACTCAAGAAGAACTTGTTGACGCGTGGAAGCATCACGTCGACAATAACTGAATTTGATTTGCTCATCGCTTCTACGAGGAGGAGGTAAGCCGTGTCTTCCTGGAAAGTCTCGTCGCAATTGAACAAACACCAGCATTGCTCTTCAAGGTCAGATACGCCAAGGAACGAGGCGGCTGTGAACACGTCAAAGATATTGTCTCTGCGGAGGATCTTATGAAAGTCTCCATCCAAAGTCATCATCCATTCGTATACGTCACCAAAAGCCGATGATGACACAGAGGAGACATTCAGCTCTATCAGATCACCCATCTCTCTCTCTTCGAAAAATCTTGAATAACATTGCAGTACTAGCTTAATGCATCTGAATTCTGTCCCGTGAACAATGATGCTACAGTCTGCTTTATTTCTATTTGTTAAAAACCGGTGGATCATCTCGTAAATGCATGGCTTGATAGCCAAATCTACTTCTTCAGCGTCTATATCCCTAGATGGGCAAAATTTGCAATCCCTTAGGTAAATTTTATCACGTTTTTTTTCACACGTTCCATCTTTCTCATTATAGCTATCATCATCGTCGTTGCTCACTTCCAACTCACTCGGTAAGAAATTCTGTGGATAAGCGGCGTAAGGTATCGTGTCGGAGACATGTTTATGGATTACATTCTTGACATCTGGGATCTTATATGTATATTTTACGCTGGGTTGTGATAAGCCCCCAACATATACATGGTGCCTGACATCAGGAAACTCGTTGACGCTGCTGTTTGAAGAAATTTTTGCTGTGAAATTACCCGCTTTTGGCTTGGAGCTGTTCTTCTCCTTGCAATTAATGCAATCACTGAAATCTAAACTTTCACGTTGTGTGTCAGTTACGTCCATTAAGCTCGTTTGTTGAGGTGAGCATTCCTTCACGTTGGCTTTTTTGTTCACATCATCTTTGAGAGTGGACATATCACAATTTAGCTTGGTGACTTCTAGTGGAACAGATTCGTTGTATGTGACATGTTCATATTAGAATTTCGAGTTTCGACAAGCCATCCCTACGTAATTCAAATGGTTATTTAGTGAATGATATTGATTTCTAAAAACTAGTCAGATATATTATTTTAATTAGATTGTTTGATGGTACGTTAAGGAAGAATCAAATTATCACTGAAAATATACAACATGGTCACAAGGTGGCTGAGCTATTTCTATGGAAATGGTGTTAAGTTATGTAATTTTCTTTGAAAATAAACAAAAAATTACAAACAATGAAATGCTATACTAGTCATGTATTGTCATAAGCTATAATCACTATTGCTACAACACTATTATTAAAAATCATTAGTGTTGGTACAAAGATCATAACAGCTAAATCTAATGTTTTCTATAGACATTTAAACATAATAATTTTAAGTCTACAGTTGTCATTTAAATGATTATTTGTCACTCACACTGGTTGCCTGACACTCTAATGCATCAAAATCTATTATTATATTCCTGGAGAGTCTCACAGTTAGAATCTTAGCCAAGTTATTAAAGTATATTTTACATCCTCTCTCCAACCTAATGGGGTAATATTTCTTATGAACTACCCTCGCTGCAATAAAAAATAAGTTTAAAAAATATACATAACCAAATTATTATTTTTTTATTTTTACAATGACTTGTAATATTTAAAAATTTCCACGTTCCTGTTTGTGAGACCAACCCCTAACCTACTCGTAAAAGATTTTAAATTCACGACATATCAAAGGCAACCTTTCAAGTTTTTTTTTTTTTTTGTCAAGGCATCCCCGCATATCTCTTAGAGTGGGTTGAATAAAGTTGAAGTGGGTTTTCGATACGTGTGCATTATTCTAGCAGGTAGAGAGCCCCGGACATTTGTAGGGCATTCATCCCCATTTTGATACATTTGGAACCAAAGGAGCAGAGCGGTGGAGGTGGAACAGTTCTACCCACGGACGTGAGCATGCTTCAAGTTTTCTGCCTTGGAATAACAACGAGGAACTACTGTTATTCTTTCTGGTTTTTTCTCTTCGCTCTACGCATTGAATAATGTATCTCACACACACATGAGTACTTACACATAGATACAAGAACGCAATTCTTTTTTTTTCTTCTTCTCAGTAATCCATATGCATGTGTGTATGTCGATCTAGTACCCGCAAGCCATAATGTGTGTTTTGATGTTTTAGCCAGTCCATTTGAACGTACAGGAACCCGACACCTTGTGGAAATATTAGATCATTTTCTCACGAAAGTCTTCAGACAGAGGGCTATCGTATGTATATAGGAATGAGTGATTTATTATGAAGAAACAAGAAACAAAACAAAACAAAACCGGAGAGAGAATATGTGAAATTTAGTGTCGTGTGTAGTTTTGTGTGTTAAAATGGTGATACACGATGGAAGGGGCTTACCTGACGGACAGCATTGTAAACCCTGAGTCGGCAGAGGAGAGTTCGATCCTCAAGGATATCAATACATTTCAGTGGTGAAAGTTTATCTTGTTTGATGACCACCATCATTTCAATTTTTATGGGGATTTGTGGAGTACTAANCTTTTTTTTTTTTTTTTCAAGGTATTCAAATATTTCAAATACCCACGCTCCCAATATTATTTCACAAGACGTCACACCAGCCGCCAAAGTGATAAACGATTCAACGAGATTCCTGTTAAATCTGGATTTGAAATGTTTTATACGAAAGACAGGGTCTGAAAATTTGTTGGTGTCGATGATAAAAGGTTATTTAGATCTGGACTGAGTGGGGGTGGTTTCTACCCCATTGGGTTATCTCTTTAGGTGAAGTGTGTTGTTGTTCCTGTAATCTCATAAAAAAACTATCAAGTCAACGTGATAAAAAAAAGGCGTCAGTCTCATTTTATCTGGTTTGATAGTGAAAAGGAGGTCTGAGTCCAAAGCCCCGTCGGGTATGTTGACTTTTTTCCTAAATGGCTTTTCACTCTCTCTTCAATCAAATGTGAGTACTTTCTCCCTAAAGTAAGCCTTCTTCATCTCTACCCCGTTAGTGAGAGTATTCAGATGATCCAGGTGGGTAGTAAGAGGTGGATCGCGTAGTTTAATAGGCGATACACCTATAAAAACTTTTCTACAAGTCAAAAAGTTAGAAAGTGGATGACCAGAAAAATATCTAAGGTACGTTCATCACAGATTTTACCTTAAATATGAATTAATAATGACCCTGGACACGAGGCAACAACTGGATAGTTCAGTGGTTAGAACATTGGTGTATTAAACCAAAGATCCTGGAGTCGATTCCCGTGTCCAGGGGTCATTTTTCAATTTAAAGTACAAGCTATTTAGATGTGGATGTAACCACAATTAACAGAGATTGAATATTTAAAATATCATTAAAAAAACAAAAGGTTTGGCATTTCCTAATACATATTTAGTACTTCCAAACTGTTTTGATACGTGTTGGTTTATGAGTCTTACTGTCTATTCTAGCTAAACGTAGCTTACGTCGAAATAAAGGCACATGAATAAGGTGAACATTAAGTAAATGTAACCCACTTCAGGGGTCGAATGGTATAAAATGTCACTATTTAAATTAGACTGGGCTGCTGGTTACGGGGAGTTTGGGGTCGAATCCTGGCCGGATATACTGAGGGTGGTTCAACTAAATTGTTTCCCACTCTCTTTCCACACAAATCCGGGTACACTTTCCTTAAAAATATTCAACATTCCTCAATTTTAATAATTATCGTAAATGGTTCATTTGCGTATAACCTTAACTGGTAGTAAGACTCAGTGACCAAAATATATTTAATGTATCAGCATTCAAACAAAGAAAGAGTGAGAAAACCAGCCTTAGTGCACCCAGTATGGGCTCTGAGCTTTTCTCGACCTTCTGTTTCAGAGCTAAGCGAGCTGTCCCGAACTCGTTGGCACCAAGCCAACGATCACTCGCTCGCTAAGTGCCTAAGGGGTGGAGGGAAGGGGGGGGATTGAAGACAAAAAAATCTGGTGGTGTTGTTCATGAAACCTTACCCAGTTGACACGGCTATTTGCCCATTCGTGCCTTCTCTCGTGACATTCGTTAATAGTTTAACCTCAGCCATTAGTCTTGAGGAAGATATCGACCTTAAGGGGCCCTTCTATCTTAATAGCGGAGATGTAAAGTACCAGCCCCCCTCCCACCCTTCCCCTTTCTAGTAGCTCCGGTGCCGTTAAGATAACGTGGAGCGAGAGGAAGTAGTAGAGACTTTATGTTTTCCTGTCCACCATTCCATCATTGTTATCAACGAAATACGTGTTACGGAACCCGCTTTCACCCTTTCTCGAGCGGTCGATAGAACTCTCTGGTGAAGGTCTGGTCACGAACGGTACACTTTCATTTCAAAAGTTACAAAGAATAATAATTTTGATGTTGACAGTGTATTCAAATCGTTTTAATGTTGTTTTTTTTTGTTGTTTTTTTAGTTTCTCTACTAGACTGTAACATGATAAACCAATTATTTTTTAATTACAGTTTAAAAAACCCATATGACTGAATTATTTCACTTTGAGCTGACGCGAGGCACAGAACCTATTCGGGCACCACGGGTTGAACATACCTGACATAACTTAAGAGAAGTGTTTATTATTATTTAGCACCGCGTCTTACTACCCGTTCGGGTTATACGCTTTAAGTACTAATTATGCTAATGGATCAGGAATTGGGAAGGTTGAATTAAAGGAAGTGAACCCACACTTGCGTGGAGGGAGAGTGGAAAACCATTTAGGAAAAACCACCCCCAGTTCACCCGACCGAAATTCGAACCGCGATCTCCCCGTCCTCAGCAGTCGAGCTCAAAACGACTAGCGCATTAGCCAATTACGCCACTGAGTCGGGTTTAAGAGAAGTGGTTGATAAGTATGAGCTAGGAATAACTAGCCTTTATCAGGAGAGCTGATGAAAAACCATTTTCTGGAAATATCATTTAAAACACAGGCGGTCAGGTTTCTAACTTCAGCCTGCTAAATCAAGAAGAGTAAGGCGTGTTAACTGTGCGTTCAGCCCGGTCTAATATTGTTGACTTAGTTGGGTTTTTATTATCATTCTTAAGTTAAGCTAGAGATGTGAGTTAGAAAATTGTCCTTTAATTTTTAACGGAAAATTTCCCACTTTGAAAAAAATTCGTTTAGATTTTTTTCTTTAACATAAAACGCCAGCTGTTTGTATATAACTAAAGTAATCGAGATATATCAAGTTTTGAATTTACATAATTGTTAATGGAGTTGAAAATTTGTAATATAAAATATCTTGAAAACGAGTAAAATTAAAAGCATGTTCTTTTGGAGGAATAGAATGGCTAGCAAATTTAAATAATTTGGTTTTATAAATTTCTTAATATGAAATTTTAAATTAAATAAAAGAGGATATTCTCGGCTACAGCTATACTTGCGACCTGCTCTCCGCAACAAAAATGAAGTGACCTGATCGCCAGAACGTCGAGCAATGTTATTTGTATAATTTCCCTAAAATAGCTCACGTTTGACTATGTCGCTGTCGCTTAGTTTGGTCGCCCTCAACAAGGAAATGTGTTCTGGCTTTCTGGTCACAGCATCTTGTCGCGAGTTTTGTTGTGAACTAAGGTTTCAAATTGTTATGTTCATTTGTGGGAACCTCTACTTCACTTAGTCTAGGTATAATTTGCCATATATTTGTTTTAGGTAATCAATGTGCATCTTCTGATCCAACTGGTTAAATCGGTGTGCGATTATAAAATCAAATAAATCTAGAACTTACTCAACACACAGCTCCTATCTGTTAATTCATTCACTGTGAAAAGGCAAACCCACATTCCATCAATAATAAATTTTTCAACCATGCAGAAAATCTAACTCAATTGGCAGACATGCTACCAGCAAAGCTAAAGTGTCAGCTATCAGGCAATATATCGACGAGTACTATCAGGTAACCAAATCTCTTGATGTGTACACAATTTTAGAGCTTTAACTATATTAAAACCATTTTTGAACTCTCTTCCTTGCTACCTAACCTGATTTTTTTTATGGCTTTATGCCCATACGACCACTAATAGGCTCTAAGTGGTGCCACCCCCTACCCTTATTGCTCTACCAAACCTTCACCTACTTGGTAGACCGATATCGATCTAACCCCCTAAAATTTTCCTTAAAAGAATGCATAACTTGAGGGATAGAAATAAGAAGGTGGTCCTAAAGTATAAACACTCGTAATAGAGTGGAAAGAGAGTGGGAAAAGAATACATGCCCTAACTCCCTTAAACTCATTTCCCCAATTCTTCCAAGTTTTTTTTTTTTACTCGTTTGGTACCAGTTAGGGATAAACGCATACATAAATTACGCTATTGGAGATAGTAAGAATTTTTAAATAAATGCACCCGCGTTTGTTAGAATAACGAACCGGGTATCGAAACCTTATATCCCCCTCACCGGCGATCAAGTCCAACACTAAAGTGAAACATTAGACCAGGGTTCCGAATCATTTTATTTTGGAGTAGCTGTTGCACAAAAATAAAATATGCTGGAGTCCTCACAAGCTTTATTTACATTAATATTATGAACATTCGACAATGGCAGTTACATTTTACAAGTATAAAGTATAAGACAAACAGAAAACCTCACAGGTCCTGGCTGCGCCTTTGGCAAATGCCCTTTGTTACGATATGTAAAACATAGAAAACTACTTACTGATGCTAATTTATATTGTGAAAAACCAATCTATACTAATATTATAAAGAGGAAAGATTTGATTTTTTGTTTGTAATGGATAAACTCAAAAACTACTGGACCAATTTTAAAAATTATTTCACCAATATAAAGCTACATTACCAGCGAGTAACACAGGCTATATTTTATTTTGAAAATTTAATTTGTTCCTCATAAAAATGTCGATAGTATATTATATAGTCGTTGGAAAAAAAAGTTGTTGAAGGGTAAGTGGGGTTGGTGAAGGGGGTGGGGGGTAGGGGTGAGGAAAGAGGAATGAGATGAAAATAGGAGGGA
>CABFVZ010002546.1:84942-98364 GCA_902151445.1 Timema monikensis | reverse complement strand
TATTATTATTATTATTAGCACCGCGTCTTACTACCCGTTCGGGTTATACGCACTTACGCTAATGTGTAATGGTAGGGTGATTGTGAGATGAAATGAAGGACCTACAGTTTAACGTGGAATCCGAACCACGGTGGAGGCCTGGCATTCCCCACATTCACAAGATATCTTGTCAGAGGTGAAGGAAGGGTTTGGAAATCAGATAAATCTGTGCCGGGACCAAGGATTGAACCCCGGCCGCCAGCATAGAAGTCTGACACCTTACCTCTAGACCACCAGGTCACCTGATAATTATATTGAGTCCCAAGTATTTCGCGGAGAATAGATTAAAAACGCTCCCTAAAACCATGCGACCATTGATGCAGGTTGATTCTCATGCTAAATATCTTACTAACCGTCCGGGCTTCAAGTAAGGTAGATTTTAAAATGAGTGTATCCTCATTTTCTCAGAGGAAGAAAGTGATACATATTTTAGGAAGTAGATCAACTCAGTGCGGGTTACCCGATCTTGATTCGGGTTTTGAATCTTGAACCTTTCCCTTCAATGAAAACGAATTTAAATATTAGTTTAAAGAATTATATTGAACAATCTCACCTAATCTATAAAAAATACTTAGTTTTAAAAGTTAGTGCAAGCTCAATAAAACAACACACACACATATATATATATATATATATATATATATATATATATATATATAATCACGCCATTTCCTCATGGGGTAGACAAGAAACTGTGCATACAGCTAAAAAAAAAATAACTCCGTAGTCAATCCATCCTCACTAACTTTCTCCACACTTCCCTGTCCTTGCATACTCCCTTTGTTTCAACAACATTCCTACACCGAGTTATATATACTCTTTTATTCTTAAGACTCTTAATGTTTCACTTTTTAACTTATTCATCTACAACATTTAATCACAACTTACATGGCCTACTCCTTCCTTTTGAATCATACTCGCTACCCGCATATATTTGCTTCCTCGCTCAATCCACATACATCCTCTCAACAGGCTCAAACCAACGCAAGACGCGTCCTTCACATTTACCTATTGGAGTCCCTTTAAAGCCACACTCCTTTAGCACATACTGACTCTGTCCATACGAGATTTTCCACTTACATTTCTTAGATATCTTATTCCATTCACCTTACTCTTGTGTTTCTCCTTACAAACCCACCCTTCATATCCATAAAACAACGTTAGCACTAACATAATTTCATATACTGCCAGGTTTGGCTGAATTCCATTCTTTGCAAGAGTCCACATACATCCAATTAATCTCCGAGATATATTCACACAAACTTACTTTTATAAACTTTATTAGAAAAGCATAGTTTAATTTCTCATATAGAGGAGGTGAGGTAGTTGTCGACATTTTGCAATATGAAATTATTATGAATCTTGACGTTTTGTTTATCCCCAAACTCAAAAAAGACAATTTTACATTGTCGTTTGTCTGTCTATCTGTACCTTAAGCTACAGTCTAAGCTGTTTTATGGATTTCGTTCAACATAGATATTTAAGAGATTATACTTACCATACTTATATTTAAGGTATTATATGATCAAACTTTGAAGCTAAAACATGACATATTTTTGAAAATTTAACATTTTTCAAAAAATGTTTAAAATGATTTGGTTCAAAATGAATAGCTTTAGAAAGTCTTACATTATAATTATTAAGAATGTATCTCCGTTTTTCTAAAATAATAATAAAAAAAACACTTTAAATTGATGCTTGAAAATATGTTTTTATTACTGTAGCAATTTTGTTCTAAATTTATATGTCTGAAGAATGTCTCAAATGGTTATCAAAGTGATAGGTTTTATTTCTTAAAATATATGTTTAAGTTTAGTTTACTGAACCGATTTTAGAAATTCTGTTCCTAGTTATTAAATTATTATAAACTATACGAGAAAGTCTGTATGATTGTGAAATACAAATTATTTTTTGTTAACACTATTTCTCTACGACCGATTGAGCACGTTCCTTAGAATTTTTTTAAATGCTAGGATTATTATTATTATTAGCACCGCGTCTTACTACCCGTTCGGGTTATACGCACTTACGCTAATGTGTAAATGGTAGGGTGATTGTGAGATGAAATGGAGGACCTACAGTTTAACGTGGAATCCGAACCACGGTGGAGGCCTGGCATTCCCCACATTCACAAGATGTCTTGTCAGAGGTGAAGGAAGTGTTTGGAAATCAGATAAATCTGTGCCGGGACCGAGGATTGAACCCCCGGCCGTCAGCACAGAAGTCTGACACCTTACCCCTAGACCACCAGGTCACCTAAAAATGCTAGGAGAAAAATAAGTTATCCTAGTCAAAACCAACCATTTCTCAAGCATCTAAAATTCAGCAGTTTCACCTTACCGTTTTCTACGTCTTACATATCCCATACACACACACACACAAACATACCTACTCACACGGACACGTTATGGCCTCCATGTCCCAAATTTGCTTTTCAAAAATATCGCAGTAAAACGTTCCTGCGGTCTATAGCATGCATACGTCCTACGCGCTAACGCCTTTGCCTATCGGAGCAAAACTGACATATGCAACTCCAACTAATGCGGAATTGCTATTTTATTATTAATGTTACTATTACTTTTGTATTGTTAACTCTGAACTGAGGGTTTGGAATTTTATTCGTATCTTAGCAGAATTCACCGAGACTAATTTCAAGCATTGTAGTTTCTCAAGCTTTCTTTTTAGATAATTTGGGGAAATTTTGGTGCATTTATTTAAAAATCCACCTTTTTTATCTTGTGTCTTAGTGTATTTTGCTTATTATACGGACTAAAAATAGTATGCTTAGCACAAATATAAAATATTATTGGTTCTTTAATGGGAGTGTGCTGGCTATAATTGATCATTTAAGGGGAACAAGACTAGGTAGTAAATACACGAGTATTCATTAAACAGAAAAAAAAATTAAAAATGTATTAATCCAACCAATTTAACATAACCTCAGAATTCTTGTAGGTCTTTAAGTCAAATGACACGTAAAATAGTCAATTTATCATCATGAAAATTCAAATCTTAGTGTTTTTTTCTGTATCCCAAGAATCTAACGATGAGCCCTTAACTTACCAAACATGAACGATACCGGCTGAGCTAAAGTGTCGGATAGTAACACTTCGATTATGTTTGTTGAAGAACATGTGCAGGTTTAAAAATTGAGTTTTTTTATCACCACGTATTGCTATTCATTCGGGTTGCATACATATGTACTAATGACGCTTTTATATTAGGCATGAGGAAAATTGTATTTAAAGGAAAAGTACCTGTATTTGCGTGTAGGGATGGAAGAAAAATATATATGGAAAAAACACCTCAGTATTTACGACCGGGATTAGAACCCCGTTATTCCCATCTTTGGCACTCCAGTATATTGCTTAAGTGACTATTTAGACCATTCAATTACCAAAATAGGTAAAAGCAATTTTGATAAATGGTGTATTTTAAATTCAAGCTAAATACCTAAAATAAGATGAATTATTCAAATACTCTTAAATAAAAACCATAAGGTATTTTCTTCTAAATTACGCCAGCATTCTTCTAGGTTATGGAAAGAAAACCATTCCATGGAGGAAAACAGTGCGTAAACACAAGCAGTAGGTATCAACCCTTAGCCTCACAGTTCGGAGTCAAGAGTATTTTAAACACTTGTCTAATTTCATCAAACTTATATTTAAATGTCAGTTTGTTTATATTATTAAGTTTTAAAATATTTAATTTATTTACATATAAGATTGGGTTAAAGAGATGAATCAAAATAGTTATTGCGTTTCATAGTTCCATGTTGCATTAACCTCTAACGGCTCCTTTGAGAATCCCCCCCCCCCAACCCCCCTTTCCCGACCATTCCATGGACGTCCCACCCTCTTTGCAAACGAAGCGGGTCCAGAGAAGAGGAAAGAGAAATAGGTGGGAGAGGTGGACGCCTGCCGCCTCGGCGCCCAACACCTGAAAGTGGTCTGCATGCGAACGAGGTTGGTTGAGGGGGAAGCGGGGGGTGTTAAGGGTGCTGGACCATGTAGAGTTGATGGGTAGGGAAGGATAAGAGGGGGCAGGTAGGTTGGACGCCCTTGGGGCAAAGCAGTGAAACCAGTGGGGGGTTGGGAAATGAGGTGTGGGGGATTGGGGACAGCTTTTAGAGATTTAGTTAAAAAAATAATTCGCATGATAAAAATTGTGGGCAAAGGTTAAAGTTCATCACGAGAAAATTATATATCGTTCGTTTTTGTTAAATTAATATTGTTCCCGCCATTGGCCGTCATCTGGATTAATGAGCATCGGGGCATTATTTTCTTCAACGAATAACGTATCTTTCCCCAAGCGTATTTGTTTCGTCAAGTTAGTAATTTATTATATTATTGACTTACAAAAAGACGCACTAGTGAGCAGGCTGACTATTGCTACAGCCTAATCTAGTTTGACGATGATGAGGGATTGGGGTTTGAATCACAGTCAGGTTTAATGAAGTGTTATTCATAAGTAGTTTATTTCTAATTCCTTCTTCCTCCAAGCAAATGCAGGGACTTCTCCTCAAATTATACCTCCTTCATCACTATCCCATTAATCTAAATTTTCAAATAGCTTGGGTGAGAAATGTTATGCAACTACCTGTTCAGGTTATACGTCTATATACTAATGCCCTAATGACTTCATTGTGTCGATGGGCCTCTAAACAATAATAATATATACTATTAATTACACTAGTGGGTTAGGAATTAAGAAGGCATAGTTTAGAAAAAGTACAACCATATTTTCGTGGAGGGAGAGTGGAAAAACACTTAGGATAAAACCACCCTCATTGCACCCAACCAGGTTCGAACCCCAATATTCCCGTCTTCGGCAGTCTAGTCCAACACGAGATTAGCACGTTAGCCTATATGACCACCAAAGTAGGTAAAAAAACACGTAGTTGATCTTATTTTTTCATCGTCCCAACTATATGTGTATACTTGTTCAAAAAAATAGACTAGAAATAAACTTTATCAAGTGTTTATTTATTGTATTTGTGTGCAGTGAATTAAATTATGCAGAGCAAGGTATTTTAAGAACTGGACTGAATTAACTTAGAAAAAGAATAAATAATAGTATGAAATAAAAATAAAAAGTTTCTCAATTTCACACGAGTCAGTCAATCAGGACACCCTTCCAACTAATTTAAAAATTCCACCTTTGCCAATAGTACTGACACTCTCCAAAATATAAAAGGAAAACGGTGGTTCACAGGTTTAAATTATTAGATGTGCCGTTAATGCAGTCATCCCCCCCTTCCCCCCACTACGGTATGTTAATAATATAAACAGACTCATATCGCAAGACAGAAAAAGTTTTTGATAAGAGGTTTGTTTCTATGGTTATAACAGTCGGCAGTCTAGTCAACACGAGATTAGCACGTTAGCCGTAGCGCTAGCGAGGATGTTTACCGTTTGTACGGTATTTGGGTTCATTCTACAATACTATATATATATATATATTATATATATATATATATATCTCAAGACGCTAGGAATTAGTATGTTGCCAAGTACAATTTTAGTAGGAAAATACCTACCTCTGTGGTCGCATGGTCTAAGGCCTCACTCTCGCAATAGATTAGACTACCGATAACGGGAAGATCAAGAATTGATCCTGGTCGGGTGAATTGAAGGTGGTTATCCCAAAATAGTTTCCCACCCTCTCTTTCTCCGCGTGAATGCGGTTACAATTCGATTAAATTCAACCCTCCTCCTTAACACCTTAAGAATTATTAATATATAGACCAAACGGATTGTAAGATGTGGTGCTAAAAAAAGTAGGGAAAGCCTTTTATAAAAATACAAACTTTTTTTTGTGGCCAAAGTTGATGACATTTTACTATATTATTAGTGTAATTTTATAGGTATTTATAATATCTTTCAAAAGTGACATCTGCATATGAACTGAAGTATAGACATGTAAACGTAGATCATTTAACTTCTTTAGCTGCCAGATAAGGCCATTAGTATAAAAACTGTAGTATATTAGTGGTACCATCATCCTATGTTAAGTAAGTTTATAGGTCATATGTGGATATAATATGTGTATTAAAAGTATACACACAAGGTTGCTGTTAATAAATGTATCTTGGTACAAATTTATATTACATTTTATATTTTAATTTCCTCTTTTTTTATGACAGCACCATTTCCCTATCTTTCTTTTTATTTTATTTTATTTTATTTTATTTTATTTCTCAAATAATATCACCTCTTCTCTATTACTGTATCTCTTTTTCATAATACACACGCGTATACTTACAGACTATCGCAAGACATAAAGGGAAATGGTTTAATTAAAAAGAGACGATATAGAGGAGAGCTTCCACGTGTCGCCAATAGAGGCGGTACGAGCAGGTCCGCTCTTTTAATGGGCTTATTAATTGGACGGAAAAATATTTTCCACGCGTTTCTGTAATATTACTCACCTCAGAGCGTATGTTTGAAAACTATGCCCCTAACACTTATTGATGTCACCTTCATGATTAATAAGAATGGTTTTATTTTGCGATATCCGCCCCAATGGCCTCATGAACAAAGGCATTGGTCTCAGCTTTATCTAGTTTGCCTGTAACCAGGAGAGTGAGGTTTCAGACTTCGGCTGGTTGTAGTGGGATAATTATCACAAAGTGATTTCCCTCACTCGCTCCGTGCGTACAAGCTTTCTCTATCTAAATTTTACCTATCTTTCCTCCACCATATTAGTGTAAAAATGCATTTAATACAGACAGGTAGTATACATGTGGGTATGTCGATTTGTATAGAATTTTCTAGCTATAGTTTTTAGTTTTCAAGGGTAAACTGTTTTGTGGAGATTCTTAAGTTCAACCCTCCTGTACTTAAAAAAAATGATAAAAATAGAATTAATTGTTCATGGGTAATGAGAGGACGAATAAATTCTGTAAGCTTTTTTTTAAAAAAGTTTTAATTAGTAAAGTTGTTAGCAAATTACATTAAGGTCGCTTGCCTGGAACTTACCAAGTTAACAATGTCGAAAAAAAAAAGGCTAAAGGTCTTCTTTGTCTTATTAACCCGAAAAATGTAATACATAATTTTCAAATAAAATAAGGAAGAAAAAAAAAATACTTTAACGCTTCCAAATCATGAAACTGGAAATAAATACTGTCGGTTGATACTTTTACTTAGTAAATTACTAACTGCATATAAAAGAAAACTTTAGTGAAATCATTATTTAAGCTACTGGTGAACCTATGACAGAAGTATTAATTTTAAAATAACTATTTTTCATGATGCTCAAGATAAAATAGAATCGAAACAAAGATTTTGAAGGAAAATGATATTTAATAAACAACTTAACTCTTTACTGTTGTTTTTAGCATCAATACTTACTACCCGTTCGGGCTATACGATAATGTACTATCACGCTAATAGGTTAGGTATGATGAAGTTTTAATTTAGAGGAAGTGAACCCGCATTTGAGTGGGAATATAGTGAGAAATCATTTTTAAAAAAAACACCCTCAATACACTCAACTGGGATTGAACCCCAATCTCCCCATTATCGGCAGTCTAATATATTAAACAAATAAAGAAAATCAAAATTTCAAGTAGCTCAATGACAAAATTCCGAATTGTAATTAGATGGATGTTTTTTTTCTCACAGAATCTTACTACTTGTACGGTCTATACGTATATTTACTAATTAAGCTAATGTAAGTATGAGTATGGTTGAATTCGGAGTAAATGTACTCACATTTGCGTGGAAGGAGAGTGGAAAAACGTGTCTGTATAACCACCCCTCAGTACACCCGACCAAATCTCTAATCCTATCATTGTCAGTTCAGTTTACTACGCAAATGCGGGTTCACTTCCTCTAAATACGATATTCTCAATTTCTAATCCATTAGTATAGTTAGTGGTCTACGTAAGCGTATAATCTGAACGGGTAGTAAGAAGCGTTGTTAAATAACTTGTTTTTGTTTATATTGATAAACATTATCTAGAAACCCTTGGGGTGAGGGTGCGGAACTTTTGAAAACCCCAGATACCAAGTTTTAGCCCAATCGGTAAAATATTTTTAGTTCTAGCCCGAGATACAGAGAGAAGGGATCGCGAAAACAATTTTTTTTTGTTCCAGCGTATGATGAAACGTCGACATTTGTCAAAACCCCGAGTTCAATTTGTTTGACTATCACTATATTTTCTCTCCGAGGTGTTGAGAGAAAGTTAAAATAATAACAACACAGATGACATGAACAAGTTTAAATGCATTGAGGATGTATATCAATCGTAAATACCTCAGTGGTTTAGTAAGTTTGTTCAGAATAAGTCAGATGCTCTTAAGTAGGATGGTTTCCAAGATCACTTGTTTCATGGTTGAAAACACTCGTTCGCGTGGATATGACGATGAAAACACTGCATGATTCAACAGGTTCATAAATGTTTATTTTGGCATAGTTTTATAAAAAAAATCCAGATTGGTTGTGCTAAAATAAAATAATAAAATCCTGCTTCACAACACAACGCATTTAAATTATTTATCCCACGGGACGGATTGAACACACCGGCAGGACGTGATCACTCGTCGTTTCTTCATTAAAGTTATGCTTTTTTGTGTCTATACTTTTTATTGTATACTCCTTAGAGTCAATCCTTCCTCGAATACATATGTCCCCCACCTGTCTATTATTTTAAGTAATAATAAATAAAATATAAATTTTCATATTAAAATATTTAATTTTTTAATAAGACTACTTTCTGAGAAGCAGGACCATTAGGACATAATTTGACAGAATGAGAAATGAGAGAGTAAGAGGAATACAAAAAGGAACAGCCAGCTCAGGACAGGACAGAGAAGGCACGACTAAGGTGGTATGGCCATGTGAGAGGAATGGAGGGGGAAAGGATGACCAGAAGAATGGATGGATATAGAGGTGAGGGGTATATGGCCGAGAGGAAGACCAATGCACAGATTGCTGAAAGGAGCAAGGAGGAGTGGGGAGGAAAGAAGAGAGGACTGAGTCAAGGTGGATGGAGAGAGGTAGTGAGAGGAAAAGTGGAGAGGCTTATGTTACAAACAGACTCGGCCAGTGGATGGAAGCTGTTCTTGATTATGATTATGATGATTATGATGATGATAACGCTATTTATTATCACATATCAAGGTGATTTGGTCACAATCAAATTTTTTTTTTAAGTACTTGATGCATTTGCAGGCTTATAAGACTAAAAGATCGAAAACCACCTCGAAATCAAACCATTTCCAAGACCTGCCTTAGACCAAGTGACCACCGAAAGGAGTCTGGGGAGTATACTGCAAATTATAATTATTATCTCTTGTCAGTTTTATCATCTATTTTAGCCATCAACATTTTCAAGTGATTAGAAGCATTGACTACAACGCTTAGATGACGCGCAAGGATCCTCCAAAACAACAGTAATAATACCAAAAATACAGTTCACAATTTCTGAACACATAAACATATGACCTATACACTAACTTAATTAGAACAAAAAATCAATCATTCTTCCTCAACGCAAATGAGGATAATTTTCCTTTCTAGTTTATCTTTCTCGTCATATTAGTGTACATATCCTAATAGTAAAAGGCGAACCAAGTAAAAAGTATGCACAATTTGTTACTTTATGGATGCTAAGGCTAATTTCTTATTTTAAGCTGGTTTGTTAGTCATGCATTCTGCCAACTATTGTTTTAACGTTAATACTTAATATTAACCATTTGTGAGCTCAAAAATATCTTAACTTGATTAAATTTATTTTATCTCTGATATCTTCAAAACATATATATTATTTTAACAAACAACTAAAAGCTACCAAAAAAAATTACCTATTCAAGAATTATGAAAAATATAAAATTATCAAGACACTCAATAAAACTATTTGTAAAATTACTACCATTAAACGCCGACAGTAATAAATGATTTAATTTAATTTAAAAAAGTAAACAAATACGTTATTTATTATTTCAGTTCTACAAATATATGTATATGTGTATGTATGATATATATATGTGTGTGTATTTATATTTAAAAAAATACGATATAAACAAAATAATAAATTGATTTATTAATTTGATGTTTTTAATGTCGAAATTTTCAATCAATCTTAAATAAAAAATAATTAAAAGTTACATGACATACTAAAGGTAAACACAATTTGTTTGATGATTGAAGATAATAAACTAATATTAAAAAGGGTACTTGATCTTCTAATAATGGGTACCAAAAACAAATATACTTATAACATGTATGTAAGGCAGGATGCTACAGTCCGACCATAGTAACTTGAGCCTTACGCGACAGTTGAAAATTGTCTTAAAAATCTTTTGCCTCTCAAGTATGTCTCGTAAATTTGACTAATGATGAAATTTTTCTATAACGTATCAACAATGAAGAAAAACATTTGAGAAGCGGGTGAGTATGGAAGTGCCCTCTGAGTAACCTTTTAACCGTCGTAAAAGGCCAACGTCATCGCGAAACAGCTCAAGTCGAAACTACAGGTGATATAAAATGGTATTTCCCACAAGTCCTCGCCATCCATCTACAGCTCACAGTGAGGTGAGGATTATATTTTAATGGAAATATCACCCCGTCCCTCTCCATTATTTGCTCAACCTCCCCTCCCCCCGCCCTCTTCCCTCTAACCCTCTCAACCGACGATTCCGACCCCTTCACTCATGACCGCGCTATAAATCTATGATCCGCTGGTCTCGAACCCCTTGACCCCCGACTGACAGTTGACGGGAGCCATCCAATCAGGTCGATGCTGTGATTTATACGCCCTTGTGGTGTTAGGCGCACGCGTGTATGTTTTCAATCCCTGGGCTATCCTGGCTTCGTGTCCCGACTACTATTGAGCGTTTGCAAGGGTAATCCTTCGCTTCATTGCTCCTTACACCACATAGCTTACAGCTTTGTTCTTCTGACTAAGAACAGAATGCTCAGCCGAATTTAGGCGCCAATTCTTTTTAACAAATGTATATGTTTATTTTAAAACATACTTCTGGGCTCAAATACCTATCTCAAAGGTAATTGAAATGATGAATATCCTGACAATATTTAATGTTATTAATTTTAGAAACAGCACATAAAAATAATAAGACCTTATGTAAAACATGATTTAAAACAAGAAAAGAAGCTAAATTTATCAATTATACAGCCAACATTCTGATCATTAAACCTGTTTTAACATAGACAAAAGAGTAAGTTTCTTTAAATCATAGTCATAATTAGCAATCATACCTGACACATTAGCTCAGTGGGTAGAGTATATATCTACTGAGCTAAGGGTCCCGGGTTCTATTCTAGGCAGGGATTAAACATTTATAATTGGTGAAATGTGGGTTTACACTATCGCAGTGATGAATTACCGGCCGGGTATTGAATAATCTGCCTGTCCTATTCTCAAGTTATATTATAAGGCATATGAAGCTACGACAGGTCTAGCAAGCCGGTAGTGGAAAAATGTATGACTTGAATAAAAAACTGATCCAGGACACAGGCTGGAAACAGTAAGAAAGTAAAAAAAAAATGACAAACCAGAAACAAAAAATCAATAACAATAATATTGCTCTAATATTTCTTATAAATAAACATGAACTACATTGATTTAATATATAAACATATACCGTTTGACTAAATTAGATGAATGTACTAAAGCATAAACTGAGTAAGAGCTGCTGTCGCAGCAGTAGGTCAATAAATATTAATTTTTAAAGCAAATCAGAACACATCTAACAAACTATCTCGACTAGTAACTCATAGAAATAAATGTTCACTCTAGACCTATTATCATCGCTAAGTTTAAAACAAGAGCTAACACCTGCCAGTCCAATTTTCATAGAAGGGTCCTTTTATCAAATACAAAAATGTATTTTGTTCTCAAAAACTATCGCTATTTACATTATTATTGGTATTTTGAAAGTATTGAAATTAAATATCAAAAGTTACAGCTGCAGATAATATTATCTTACGTATGAATACGCGAATGTAGATCTATAGTAACTTTTCTTGCTGGCGTGGCTATTTATTTAATCTTTTCACATCAGCAAAAAATACAACTAAACTAATTTACAATCATCCATTTCAGTTGCCAAATGATCTCTAAGGCGTCACTTTCGTGCTAGCCTGATCTTCTGAATACGGGGAGATCGGGATTCAAATCCCAGTCGGGTCTACAGAAGGTGGGCCTCCTAAATGATTTCCCACTCTCGTTCCACGAAAATGCTTCGATCCTCATCCTTACCCCATTAGAGAAATAACTCTCACATAAGCGTACAGCCCGAACAGATAGTAAGACGCTGCGATGAAAAAAGTATATTCACATCTCCACTGTAAATACCGTTTACAATATATGTATAAATAAATATAGAGCACCTTGGCATAAATAAAAAAACACCTTATTTATTTTAAAACTGTTATATTTGATACCATAAGTCAAAAATGACAATTACTGCAGACAATGTGGATTGACGTAAGCAATAGTTTTTTTTATGGCCTGGAGTCTTACTACACGTTAGTGCTATCAGCGTATTTACATTAATAAGACAGGGTGATTTAAAGTAAAATTAATATTTTCCCATTTGTGTGGAATGAAAGAGGTAAGCTATTTAAGCCAAAAAATATACATTTTCACTAAACTAGGTAGGGATTTGAACTTTGACTCACCTATCTTCAGCAAACCACTCTGACTGACACGGGTAAAAATAAATCAATAAATTAACGTTTTTATGTGTCCTACAAAGTTCTTCCAATGGAAAACCAACCTTACCATATTTATTGCAATTTTTTATTAAAGTATTAAAAAAAAGGCTTCATGTCAAGTTACAAGAATAAAATTCAAAATTAGAGATGGAGAAGAGAAATTAAATAAAAGCTTCACAATGCTCACGCACGCACACACACATACACACACACACACACACTAAAGTGACAGATATTCTACAAAGGAGTTTTTATACATGCGAAGGCGATTGCATTTCTCCTCTTCCCCCCTCTAGTTAAAGAAAGTGAAACTATTGAAACAAAAACGAGTGAGTGGCACTAGCCCCTCTTCCCCCCTTCCCCCGCAACGCCCTGCCTACTCTCGCGAGCTAACCAAGTGTGAATCTGTTGAAACAATGGAGCATCACAGTGAAGATGGGAGAAGGTAGAATGCGGGTAGAAGATCTAATCCATTCAGGTCCAGTACACTTTCCTTGCGCTTAAATGCCACCAGCTGTTGGCCCCATTCACCCCTTACAGTATGGGTGCTGTGCGTGTGTTTCAAAATTAACAAAATACAAAACTTACCCTGTCTCTCTAAAAAAAAGGGGGGGGAAATAAAAGAATGCTGGAGAAAGGTATTTTTTAAAGGGGAAGTGTGGGGTAGAAATGTCGGAAAGGGTTGTGATGGAAAAGGGG
>CABFVZ010002546.1:60495-84879 GCA_902151445.1 Timema monikensis | reverse complement strand
GGGGGAATGTGCTACTGGAAAGTGGTGTAAATTTATCATGGTATTTACTGACACAACGTAGGCTAGCTGTGTGCGTCACTTATTTTGCACCAGCTTGTTTTGTCTTTTATATATTTTTTTAATTTACAGAGTTAATATAGCTACACTGCATTTTTAACTTTTAGAATAGCATGAAAAATATCACACACTCATCGTTAGTTTAAATAGAGTAATTCCATTGTGTTTTTTCTTACACAGATAAATACAATTTAAATCTAAATAATCTTCTAGGCTTTAGAATTATATTAGAATTATTCCAGTAGTAAATAAAATAGTTTATTTTATTTTTTATATAATATCTCCATAGTTTTAGTACCAGTATGGTGGTGCTACTAGCTCTTTTCCCTTACTTAATTTTGGAACTATTACCAATAATAATCAGAGCTCACTTTGAGTCAACCCAGAGAAAAATTATCAAACCAAATTTCACAGTTACACCATTTTAATCCATGTATATAATCGAACATAGGACCTTTAGATCAGTAGAGGGACGCTTAATTCACTTATCAGAGGGTTTGTGTGGTAATATTATTAATATAAAGTTATATCATAGCTACTAAATAATGAAACTATAAATTCAGTCCATTTTAATATTTTGAAGGGTTTTTACCAAGTTTCAAATTACGTCTTTTATCAATAAATATTTTGTGGGTTGATCAACCCCAGTCGCCAAATTATCAAAGGCTTCACTATCGTGTTATACTGTCCTTCTGATGAAGGATAGATCATGGTTATAATCCTGGTAGAGTTTACGGAAGTTTGCTTTCATAAATTGTTTCCCACTCTCCTTCCACGCAAATGCGGGTAGATTACCTATAAAATGCTTCCTTCCTCATCCCTATCCAATTAACGTAATTACTATATAGGCGTTTATACCTGAACCGGTAAGAAGAGGTCGTGATAAAAAATATTTATATTTCAGGTCAAACCGTGTTCTATAGAGATAAGGCTGGCCTAACACACTAGAATCAAATTTGTATAGGAATAACCTTATCTAACGGAAAATTACTAAATTTACTTACACTATTCATACGTCAAGTAAATATTATATATATATATATCCGTCCCTTTTTATGTATATCACCAATAAGTATAAAATAACATTTATAATATAGTAAAATGTTATCAATGTTCAAAAAACAGTATGTTTATATTTTCTAAAAGTTCCTTCCCACCAAAATCATAATATAGCTTGACGAGTTTACAGTGGACTCGCGTTTGCATCTCGGTTGGGACTTTGGGTGGCTATTTGTTCCTCAGTGTGCGAGTGTTTAGAAATTAATATAATCAACTATATCACAGGCAATAGCAATAAATGGGTTTCAAAAACATAAATTCTGCCCATGTGGTTACGTGGTCTTGGGCGTTATACTTACGTTCATTGTATTCTCTAAGCTAGAGGTATTTATCTCATCTGAAACGTATTACTGTGTACTTTTACTTATTTGTATGGTAATCATAGTGAATTTTTTAAACAACCCTTTCTAATCCATATTCCTAAAATCAGTGTTTCCAAACCTTTTCCATATCGTAGCCTCCCTTTCTTTCCCCCACGACATGAGGTGAAACTAAAAACATACGCACAAATTTATAATAGTCTCGTAATCTACTACATATTGATTGATTAAATATCAATTATACGTATTTTTATTTTTTTTAAAGTGTTGATTTAAAGAGTCTTTATAACTATATTTAACATTAATTACACTCACCTAATGTGATGGTTGGTGATGTTTTTCATCCGTCAGGATCAACGAAGGTTATTTAACCATCGGTCTGGCTCCCTCTAAGTAGCTTTCTCTATTAAATTTATACTATTTTTTAATATAAATTAGGTGATAATATTGTATTTGATACCTTAGCTAAGTCGGTATCGTGACTGTCTACTGAGTTAAGGGTCCCGGATTCAATTCCTGGCACGACCTAGATATCTTCATCATTTTTGAATTTTAACAACTGGTGACTGTATGTTGTGCCTGTCCTAGTCTTAAGTTAGATTATAAGGCATAAGAATCTACGACAGGTATAGCAAGACGGTAATTGAAAATATATAGCTTGAATAAAAAAACTAACCCAGGCCACAGGCTGGAAATAGTAATGAATGTAAAAGTGAGAACGTTGCCTTGCACAGTTAAGTAGTGGCAAATGGCATTAGGTATTTATTATAAGGGAGCATGAAACCTAAAGTCTAACATTGGTATTGAAGGAAAATAGCATCTTCAATGTCTAATCAAGAGAAAATTATATAAATTTAGAATAATATAAAACAACATAATGGCTAAGAAAATTGCGAATATATTATACAGTAAGAGGTAAAACAAAAGATAAAATAATTTTTAAGTCTATACTTGGTTTGTGGATCTCAGGTTAATGGTCTTTGCCTTAGATCAATCCATTAGAACACTAGAATAAAAATAACTGGTTAAAAGGTATTCCTAAAAATACAGTGTGAAAATTACAAGCGAACTAATCTGACCTATATTATGGGCTGGGCTACACCGAAGCCTGACGCTGTCACATCAGTGCTGTAAAGTTAGTTAAAGTGACGCTGCGTGACACCTACAGACTCAAGGCGTCCTCATGAGGCGTCTCTTTTTTTTTATCGCGTTTTGCATGATGTCTCTCGTGACACCGGTGCCTGTCTGAGCCGGAGTAGTAAATCCATCAACGTCCAAGTACGAGATAAATTTTTTTTGTATGCTCTTATTATTATTATTATTATTATTATTATTATTATTATTATTATTATTATTATTATTATTAGCACCGCATCTTACTACCCATTCGGGTTTACCCATTCGGGTTATACGCACTTACGCTAATGTGTAATGGTAGGGTGATAGTGAGATGAAATGAAGGACCTACAGTTTAACGTGGAATGCGAACCACGGTGGAGGCCTGGCATTCCCCACATTCACAAGATGTATTGTCAGAGGTGAAGGAAGGGGTTTGGAAATCAGATAAATCTGTGCCGGGACCGAGGATTGAACCCCGGCCGCCAGCTATGCTCTTAAAAGAAACCCGCAATTGGTAGTGGTACTATGGTAGTTAATTATATCCATACAGTATTATTATTGTATGATTTTTCCAGTTATTAAAATAAGCTTAGAATATTAGCAGATAGTATTTCTAGGCCATGGTTGACTCTGATACATCTATTTCCTCCAATTATGTCAAACTCCATCCCGGGATTTGAACCTTAGTTTTTAAGATATATAAGAGGTGAACGATTTAGTACTCTTGTCGCAATCCATACAAATACACGTTTATTGGTGCTAGCACCAACTTCGGTGGCTGCATGGTATAAGGTGCTACTCTCGTAATATACTCTAGACTGCCAATGACGTGGAGATCAATCTCGATCGGGTGTACTGAGGGTGTTTTTTCCGAATCCTTTTCCATTCTCCATCTCTCTTTCACCGTGCAAATACGGGTACACTTCTTCTAAATATAGCCAGACAAACACCTAAAACTACTAGCGTAATTAGTACATAAGCGTTAAACACGAACGAATAGTAATACGCGGTGCTAACTGTTTACTATTATTTTGTTTTATTTTAGCACCATGTCTTACTACTACCAGTTTGGGCTTAACACATATGTATTGAATAATTTAATGTGTTAGGAATTAGGAAGGTTGAATTTAAAATAATTCTACCAGTATTTTCGTGGATAAATACGGGAAAGCCATTCAAGTATAACCCGAGTGAGATTCAAAACTTGATCTCACCATATTCAGTAATCTAATCTATTGTTAGGGTGACGCCTTAAACCAGTGTTTCCCTAACTTTTTTGATAGTGGCCCCAAATATAAAATGTTCCCAGCCTGGCGACTCAAAAGACCATTCATTACATGTGATTTCATTTACCTATTATTTCTATTAAATCAACATAATTGAACTAATTTAAATAAACCCAGAATGTTTCAATAACTTTAATAAGCCAAAAGTTAAAGCAACTAAATGTCCTTGAATTAGGTCTGAAATTCCGACTAGCCTTTACACAGGAGGTTTCAAAACATTGTTTCCACAATGTTGCTACTTTCAGTATTGCAGTAATTCTTCTTAATATAGGAGTTTTATTAAGTGTTTGTAATTATTTTAATATTTCAATAAATTTTTCAAAAAAAAAAATATTTTTAGAACTTCGCGCAACCCTCAGAAACATTCTTAGCTGGCCTCATTTGGGTCAGGACCCTGGGTTTGGGAACTACCGCCATAGACAATTTTATTAGCGAAACGGTTCTGTTAAGGTTAAGGTAATTAATTTACTTTACACGAGTTATACAACCGATCATGAAATGGCCAAGAATAAAAATTAAGCATGTCAAGAAACATAGATAAATATAATAAAACCATAATACAAGCTTTGTTTATCTAAAATAATTTACTATCATAATTAAGAGCCTTTAAAGAACTAATAAAAAATGAATTATTCACTATTAGTTAAAAATTCTTGTCCTTAAACGTAATCAAATCAGGACTAAGATTCTTGCTCTTGAAAAACCCCGATTCTTTCTGATGTCAAATAATATCTTATTCCATTCTTGAATACTCTTACCCTCTCCCCCTTATCATAGTTTGTCTCTCCTCGCTTCACCTGATATCTCCCAAATGCAATACAACCGACTCTCCCGTACTACGGGTTGACTATTCATTCTATCTCGCGGCGCTAGTTTCCAATAGACTGTTCCCCAATAGGATGTGATGTTTTCTTGGGTTTACTAAAAACTACACAATTTATTTTCTTAACGTCCGCTTTGATTTTTGTGCACCTAGCCTACTTCCCGTGTTCGTGATATCCCCATATCCACACTAATTGGCCAAGGTTAAGGAAGGTAGGAGTTGGAGAAAGTGTACTCGCTTCTTCGGCGAGGAAAGGGGGAAACGCATAATGGAAAAAACCCTCACTATTCCAGAACGGGATTTGAACCTCAAGCTTCCCGTCAGCTGTAAGCCACACTAAACTAGGCTGACGCCTTTGTATTCCTGCCCACTGGTGCGGGTTGCGAGTCTTATGCTTGGGCATTGCTATGCAATGTGCGTAGCTGACACGTACTTTCCAAACACCGATTAGTAATTTTGATGGCTGCGGTTGCTAAAGCAAGTCGGCTTGATTCGTTCGCGAAGATGAACCAATTGATGTGCCAAGTCCTAAATCCAATCAAATGGAACTAGAGCCAGCATGATGCTTCGCAAAAATTCATAGTGGCTTGATCCAACCAAGTAAGGCTGAGGCGAGGACCAAACAGTGACCTTTCAGACCAAATGTAATTGAATAGCCTGAAGGATAAACCCATTTATATAATCTGAACTTAGATATTTTCCCGGTCTAGCAATCAAAGTTATTCAACTGATCTCTTCACTATTACAAACCCTTTGTTTTAGAGTCAAGGTGTAAAGACTATGCGAGGTTGCCTGACAAAGGGAGTGTAGCTAAGCCACTTGACAACTTCACGGGAAAGGAAGACTTTTTCAAGATAATTAATCATGAGTAAGTACTAAAAATGTCCAAGATACCTCATGAATAACAAAAACTAAGATTCTTAATTTGGTTCACAACGACAAATATGGAATCGATGTAGCTTTCGCCGAGTCCTGACATCTTGAGTTGAGCGCTGCGTCGTTCTTGCACGGCCGAGAGCATTTCTCCCACCTCCTCATCCCCTCTACCCGCGCCAAACTGTTGATTCCAGCGCCGCGATTGGCTGGAAATCTAACAATCACGGGACAACATTCCACGTCATCAACCCTCCCAGTTTCCTGTATGCGTGGCCGCTCGAGCATTCATCCGGACTTCGATTCCCGTTTTGGTCATATTTGTGTTCACCCGACCCGTTTATAATAGCCTATATATTCGAGGTAGATAGGCGAAGTAAAGGGGAGGAGGGCGGTAGTTTTGTATTCAGTATCACGCATCGTTTGTGATAAAGGAACTGTTAACAATTTTATTGTTTCGCAGAGAGAGAAAAAAAAGATGTTTTCATGCACATCATATCGATGCACGATTTGAACAATTTGATCGATGTAATTTAAGTCCATACTTGCAAGGCCTAGATTTAGAACAAACTTGTCAATTTTTTTTTGTGAGTGATTATACTATATATTTTGTAACATCGAGTTGCATAATGTGTATTAAAGTGAGTAAAATTTAAATAATTGAATGTTAATATTAAGCGTGTTTTAGAAAATACAAACATAATTTTCTGCTTCCAAAATTGGTAGCATTTTACTACTTCATTGGTGTTATCTTATAGATATTGATAGTATATATGAAAAGTGACAGCTGCATATTACATGACCTTATGTAGGAAAACGTGAACGTAGATATAATCACTTTTCTAGCCCTTCCTCTGATAATTGAACAGTATAATAGTTTATAGTGTTGACTACAAACTGTTTTTACTATTAGTCATCTCCTACTTGAATATTTCATGTACATTTTGAAACAAACTTCGGCATTTTTAATTTAAAAATATAACAAAATCATATTTAATTAAAATCCACTAAATTTATCTTTTTTTTCAAAACTAAACAAAAAGTTGTGTTTTGTTTGAAATACAGACAAATTGCCATTAATTTTTTCTTAAGCAAGACCACTTGTCTTTATTCTATACATGCGTTTGTACTAAAACCTTGCTGAAAATTGGAAATTGCACTACTAACAAACTATGCACAATTTATATGGGCGTAGGTGGACTAGATACTGCTTTTGACCCCAAAGTACCACCAACATTTCTCCCTCTCCCTCAAGGTGGATTGGGCTCTGCTACCTTGCACCACGATTTCCTTCCCAAGGTAGATCAGACAATCCTAACCTTATTTCACCTTTTTCCCCCCTAACTTTATTTTAGACATAATTTACGACGTAGCCAACGTTCATCTGGATGACCTATGCTGAACTAAGGCCTTATGGGGGTTCCCTGTGTTAATTTTCAATTAATAATATATATATTGAAATTCCTAGTAGTCGAATCTATGGTGCCCAATACACCAATGTATCACATAAAAAAATCGCCCACAGCTCTAACATCACTTTATTTGATAGTTATTTGTTTTTACACTAGTCACTATGAGAGTTCGTCGTTCAAATGGTAATGTTTGACTCGATTTGAATACAGTGGTGAATTATCAACAAAAACATCGTCCGAGGTAACGTGATATAGGACAACCTCCCTATTCCTAACTCTTGGGTTAAGTCAATATTTGTTATTCTCCACGTCTTAATACCCATATATAAGATATAGTAATATTTATACCAACGGAATAGGGATGAGGAAAGAAGAATTTTGAGGAAGCGTACCCGTATGGTGGTGGAGGAAGAGTGGGAAATAGTATATGTAAATAAATATCTCAATATACCCGACTGGGGTTCAAGCCTTGACCCACCCACAACCAGTAAAATACATAAAATTCGATACTTCCGCCTTATTTTACGTGTCCAAAGGTGTGGGTATTAGGAAAAAATTTAAAAAGTGCTGTCCTAAGACCATTCATCCATGACCAAAAATAGAAACGTGGTGATCCTATTAGCAGGGAGTAGAACCTAAATATTTGTTGGTTCAGATTCTTGCTCAGGTTCTCCAATCAAACATTTTAAGGTTTCGTTACTGGTATCTGTTGGAGAAAAATAAAAATTCCTGTTATTTTCTGTTATTAATTGGATACTGGTTACAGTTCTTTCAAATAATCTTAAAACGAAAAAAAAAAAANGAAAAATTGAGTTTTTCAAAATCTAATTAAGTAAAAGAAATGAGGGCATATCATATAATTTTAAAAATGAGCTATAAAAAATTGTAGAACCTTTATGAACCCAAAAATATATTCCGATTGTGGTTCTTGTTACTAAGCCATTTATTTTTAGACCCACCTCGGTGGCGTAGTTGGCTAACGCGCTTGTCGTGTTGAGCTCGACTGCTGAGGACGGGGAGATCAAGGTTCGAATCTCGGTCGGGTGAATTGGGGGTGGTTTTTCCTAAATGGTTTTCCACTCTCCCTCCACGCAAATGCGGGTTCACTTCCTCTAATTCAACCTTCCCAATTCCTAATCCATTAGCGTAATTAGTACTTAAGGCGTATAACCCGAACGGGTAGTAAGACGCGGTGCTAAATATGATTAATATCATTTATTTTTAGGTTCTGGTTCTTTTAAAATAACCGTTAATTTAGGTTATAGGTTCTAGTTTTGATTACGGTTCGACTCCCTGCCTATTAGACTCCTTATCGAAGATACTTAATTATTTCTCTCTTTTCAAACCTCGTCCAACCGTTACATGTATTGCCTTGCCTACTGTTGCGATCAGTGATATATGAAGTCTGAATATCGGTTTTCCCGCTTCAGTGACGATAGATAATCTTCCAGACAAAAAAAAACAAGACTTGTAACAGGGGGAAATCACTAAGAGATTTTGATTATGAGTTCAATATATACTTCATTTATTTAGTGGTAAAGAGCTTTCTTAGTGAAATCCTTGCTTAGTGCACCAACATCAGTCTTGTTTTATTTCATTGAAAAATTATTTAGATATTCGTTTTTTTTAGCTTACCCTTGTTTTATTTGGAGAGAAAAGAGGAGGAATAAAGTTGTAAATGATACCAATATTTTTTTTTTTCACTGTCTTAGAGAGATATTTTACTTTTCAATTTTTTTCTTTCTTGTAGTCTTTAATTCTTGGTCTTTTACTGACAATGGCGGATACTTATCCGTCTTATGAGTTTGGGGCACCATGTAGGTGCGGTTGCTTCAGCCCGGTGATATAATGATAATTATGATGATTATATGGTATCAGTAAATATATTAAGACTAACTTAAGCCCAAATAGCCGGACAATTGCAACCGTAGGAACAATTCCCCCTTCAGGAAAAAATATCCATGGTCCCCCCAGAAATTTAACCCAGGACCTCTATATTAGTAGCCAGGAATTCTGAACACTAGACCAAGAGATCGGCCATTTGTTTTTGAATAAAACTAGTTGGTTAGACTATTTTTAGGTCAGTGCATACTTACATTACATTTGTCTAAACTAAATTAATAAAATATCTAAGGGGCTAAGTATTTTATTTTAATTAACTTTTGTCTCTAAAGAACGGAGACAAAAGAATAAATATAAATAATCTTGTGTGATAATCTTTTTAGGTTTATTTTATTGAAGAAGAAACTTATTTAAATTAAAAACTCAGGTCTGTGGAGTCGGAGTCGTAAGCAATTTTGGGTGGAGTCTGAGTCGGTAGAAAGATACCGACTTAAAAATAAAAACTTAAATTATAATTCGGGGAAAAAAATTGGTGAAGTGTTACATATCATGAGGCGATTCATTTTTGAGAACAAATTCTTCATAGATTTATAGAAAACATTAAGTGTGTAACAATGTATTAAATATATTTTGTGATGTAGTCGTAATTTTGTGCATTTTATCTTGATCAAAGAAGTGTCCCGTTTTTGTCATTATTAATTACATTTATCCTAACCATTTACCATAGTAGAGTAGAGTAGAGGAAAGAATTTGGCAATGTAATTATAAAATGTTTGTGGCTCTAAGCAGAGGATAGCTTATGAATTATATTACATTAGTCTTAAGTTTGTATATTCTTTAGTTTCAAGGTAGGCCTACATCCTTTGTTTCTGTAAAAACTATTTTTGCTTAAATTTATTAAATGCATAGTTAAATGGATATTTACTTTAAACGAAATATATGAAAGTTTTCTTTTTCAGAAATTATAATAAAAAAATATATTTTATACCCTATTGACCTAAGTAGCCTAATTATTCACGTGGTGTTGATGAAATGTCCTGTGTCACCATTTTAGTATTTAGTATTTTAAAATTGTAATGATATATATTAATTAGCAACACAGTTATTATATTTTTGAAATACATGATGAAATTGTAATAAGGAAGCAATATTAAACTATCTTTATAGAATTCAATATGAAATATTTAGTGTAATAACGACATATCAGAGTAAAGGTTTGTAATTTCACAAAAATTCTTTCTCATTATACGTTATTACACTAAATATTTCATATTGAATTCTATAAAGACAGTTATTATAGTAAAATTATTTTACTACAGTAAATTATTTAATACCTCCTAATTAATATATACATTTGCCATTGATGGAGGAGTTGGAGACAAAGGTTTACCTTACCGACACCACAGCCCTGATAAAAACTACACAAGTTTGATAATTTTATTTTAATGGACTCTTTCTTCTACTATTAATTTAAAGATATTTATATTTTCTCTTTCTCTCTTATTATTAAGTCACAACTCAAATTACTTCTCCCTACAACTTAGTCGCGCTAGATTATAGTTAAGTTCCTCTTGCTTTGTAGCGACAAAGCCACCTAGAAATACCACAACGGGCACACATTTTTCAAAAGTAAGACTAAAAAAGTAAGATAAATTTTAATTTCCATTTCCTCCTTTCGCTTTTCTTTTTAGTTTGAATTTGTCCTTTTTTCCCCCTCCCCCTTATTTTTATTCAGCTCATCTCCTGAAGAGTAAGTAATCAAGAATTCTTCATTATATTTTTCTTGCTTGTGTAAGTGAAATTCTTCTTGATTAAATGTCCTCTCAACGGAATCTTATAATCACAAGACTTCAGAAGGATTTGCATCGTCGTTGTCCTAA
The DNA here is from genome assembly GCA_902151445.1 of Timema monikensis. Lineage (NCBI taxonomy): Eukaryota > Metazoa > Arthropoda > Insecta > Phasmatodea > Timematidae > Timema > Timema monikensis. Next base: position 74,208 of record CABFVZ010002546.1, on the reverse strand, counting down.
GCTTTATTTCTTCTCTAAGATCCTCTTCCGTGCTACATCTTTTGAGGACTAAGATTCATCTTTTCTTTAATTGATTGAAACAAAACCAAGGACTCGTGTTGGGTGAATCAATAACACTGTCAGAGGATTAATTCATTGAAAGGAAATTAGCTGTGGTGGTATTGTTAAAAATAAAATAAAAACAAATCGTTGAAAGCTAAAGTTTTTGACTCCATGATAAACAAGATAATTCAATAAAAAATGTTCTAATAACCACTTAAAAAATCCTAAATATAATGCATCAAACCAGGTTCAATATGTTTTCTTTTTATTGACATTGCGTCTTACTACCCATTCGGGCTGTACGCCTATGTACTAATTGCACATATGAGTTAATTATGCGTAAGGTTAAATTTAGAGGACGTGTGCCCGCATTTGCGTGGGCGTAGAGTGTAAAACCATTTAAAAAAATACCTGAGTACGCCAGAGAGGAATCTAACCTCGATCTATCCGTTATCATCAGTATAATGGCTAGTCTATTTATAGTGACACCTTAGACCATGTGGACATTGAAGCCAGTAAGAATTATTTAGTGTTAAGTTAAAATATATTGATATATATATTATAATTTAGATATAAATTTCTGATGTGTATAAATTTTATTTCACCCCAAGTCTCACTACACATTCAGACTACACACATTTCAACTCTCCGTATTTGCATGGAGGGAGAGTAGGAAACCACATGCATTTAAACGATTCGTATTTGCGTGGAGGGAGAGTAGGAAACCACATGCATTTAAACTCTCCATATTTGCCTGGAGGGAGAGTAGGAAACCACTTAGAAGGAACCACCCTAGTGCCGATATTAAAACTCCAATCTCCCCGACATCAACAAACCAGATCATATGAGCTTGACGTTTAGTCCATGTGCCCATCAAAGCAGATCTGTGGGTAGTGATTATTTAAATTTGAGCTACATGGCAGAATTTTTCAACATCACTGGTTGAATCTCATGTCCATATTGACTAACTATTGGCCTCCATCTTATATGCAAAATTGGCCCATTCCATTAGACTCTGTGGGTCGTGAGCTGATTTACGGTGTGACACAGAAAATGTTTAGAAACATGAAAATTGTGTAATTATTAGATAATTTAAAATGAGGAGTTCTAATAAAAATGTAATCAAACTAAAAGTTAGCTAAAACCCCCGTGTACACATTAAATCTATGGGGATACCCAAGGTATTTCATTCGAAAATGATTGACTAGATCCCCTCACTTTCCCGTCAGCGCCAATAGAGGAGTCTAGACCATATTTGAGTGTGTATCCAATTTTCTTACGAATGGACATATTTGACAGGTAGAAAATTTACTCGATATACTTTCACGTGTTCATACGTAAAGTCATGTAAGCTACAGCTACTACTTTTTATATAGGTAGGGTACAGGGGAAAAGGTAAAAAGCCAAATTTTAATTTAAGGTGAGTTAGTGCTGCCATCTGTTAGACAATCATGAAACCTTTCTAATGTACAGTATATCCACGAACGGCTCCTTTGGTGACTGATGAGTGACAGCTAGCGAAGGCTAGCAGAAGCTATCAGTAATGCCAACAGTCATTGTTAGCAAATAATAATTATTTCCAAATATGTTGACAAGTATTACTATTATTATCATCACTAAAAGTATATATAAATCAATTTTAACAATAATTCCCTACAAATTACAGAAGAACTGCATTTTCTAAAATCAAATTAAAGAAAAAATAGTCTAATAAATGCATTCTACTTTTAGCTTTTGTAGCAACTACAGGTTAAATAATGATATTATATTCAGTTATTTATATTTTTATAACTGGCCTCGCATATCTTTAACATAAATAAATGGTTTGTAATAATAAAGAGAAAAAGACATACAAAAGGTTTGGGAAATATTATAAAGATTAAATTTTTAAACATAAGTATTAATACTAGTCACCATTCATCCCCAACAAGGTCACCTACGTCACCAACTGGAAGCATAGATTCTATTCAGTGACTAACTTTTAACGAGCACTTTCTTTTAGTAACTAATTTGTATTATACAGCAAACGCAAACTACAAAACCAAACAACAAACAAAACGGTTATTCTTATAACAAAAATTTAACAATTTGAAATAAACATTCTAACAGTGAATTATCATATAAAACAATTAATACAACCACGTGCGTGTCTCTACAAGTTAAAGTGAACAAAATATTTTATTGTTTGAGTATTTAGGCCTATCTAATTTACTGTTAATAATGTTATCACAAATGTTATTATTATTATTATTATTATTAATTATTATTATTAGCACCGCGTCTTACTACCCGTTCGGGTTATACGCACTTACGCTAATGTATAATGGTAGGGTGACAGTGAGATGAAATGGAGGACCTACAGTTTAACGTGGAATCCGAACCATGGTGGAGGCCTGGCATTCCACACATTCACAAGTTGTGATTAATACACTTCTTGTCAGAGATGAAGGAAGGGTTTGGCAATCAGATAAATCTGTGGTGGGACCGAGGATTGAACCCCGGACCTCAGAGCAGAAGTCCGACACCTTACCCCTAGATCGCCAGGTCACCACACAAAAGTTATTAATAGAATGTTTTTTTAGATATTAATTGGGCTACTTAGTAATCCGTGTGTTCTTTTGTGAATATTAGATCGGTATGTGAGCGTGCTATCCTTGGAAAATAATAGATTTTTACTGATGTTTAAAACATTATTTTTCCAATATATTATTGAGGCGTGTGATAAAATAAATAGCCATTGTTTCTCAGTGATCAATATACATTATTCTAAAATTCAACTCTGTGTATCAAGGCTATAAAATATATATTTTAACCCCACGATTGTGTTGTGTTGACCACTAGGATAAACCTCAAGTTTTAGGATTTTTAAATTATTCGAAAAACCCTGTGAAGGGTAATAAAAATTTTTAACGAGTCTTTCTCAGTGTTCATTAAATTAATACTAGGCTAAGACTTCAAGTTACAAGTTATTTTAGTTTTATAAGAGATTTAATTAACTGTTTAAGAGTAGTTAATCTAAGATATTAAAAAAAATTACTATAGCTTTTTATTTGTCAGTGGGGCTTAAAATGTATTTTTTATTTTATAGATCCAAACATATTGCTTAGGATATTAATTTTTGTTGTTAAATCATTTAAAGTCATCATAAATAGGCTTGTATATTAAAACAATATAATATAAGAGATTGTAAAGGCTGGCATAAGCCTGAGGGTGTGTTAAACTTAAGTTAATTTACTAATGTTTTTTTTCTTCAGAGCACGAGTCTGTCCAAACCCAGTAAAACACCCATGGAGGAAGGGCCAAGCGGTTCCAGGAATTAAAGTGAAACCTGCACACATCGGAGACAAGAGGACATAATAAACATTGCAGCAGTAATTAGACAACAAATGATGATCTCGATTCATTTGGGGTGGCAGAAAAAACCTGCCTGAAGACGATGAAGAAGACGACGATGGATATGATGATGGAGAATAAGTTCTTGCGACCCCGTTGGAAAAAACATAAAGGTACAAGCCAGTTCATAACGAATTTGACTTATTTGTAGTAATAGTGTAAAAAAGGTTTATGACAGAGTTTTTTTCTCTGTGTAATACTACACGTTTAGATTTTTCACATTTATAATGTTAATAATATTATTAATAAACAATTATTTAAAAATATATTTTACTAGTAAAAATAGCTTAGTAAAAAATAATAATAATAATAATAATAATAGAAACTAATATGGGATTAAATGTTAAAATTTTAAATATTGTATTGAATTGTATTGTATTGACATCAAGATATCAAGGTCAACAATAAATAAAAAATAAAAAATAAATAAAACTAAAAATGGGTGTGTGTACTTATGTACGCGCGTGAGAAGTTATACTTCTTTGGCATCATTAAAAAATAAAAAATAATTTAATAATATTTAGTATTAATTATGTTAAATAATAATATTTTAATTTATATCAATAAATAATACATACGGATAGTTAACCTCAATTATATTGTAGCACTTGAAAAAGTCTATAAGCACAATTTTTTTCACTAATATTTACGAATAGTAAATAATATTAATCAAAATATTCAATTTAAATCACTACTGGGCCTGGATTCACCAAAGGGAGCAAATAGTTGCGCCAGCGCAAGTTTGAAATATGTTCCAAATCCCTATTCACTAAAAGGAGCAGGCGCAATTTGAGAGCAAAGTTGCGCCTTTTATTTGCCACCACTCAAGAGTAGGCGCAACTATTAAATCATGATTGTCACTTCAATAAATTTAAATGGCGGCATATTATTGTATTGGCTTAAAATACAATTAGTTACATAACTGTACTCCAATTAATAATGAATTAATTAAAATAACAAAACGTATGTCAAGCACAAAATTTGTTTCAATTTAGACAGTGGTAACAAAACAATTACGTACCTTTTATTGTTGGATTTTTACATTCAAACAACGCAATGGCATTTCTTGCAGTATTACAAAACAAAACTACGAACTGTGTAATCTTCGTCTAGATCCAAAGAGGTTTGTATTCCTCCAAGTCCAAAGACATCTCGTCACTAAATATGGCAGTTATTATAACTTTAAAATAAGTTTTAAAGTTTCTATAAACATTAATGTTTTATTAATGGAACTTAAACTTTAAACTAATAATATAAATAAATACAAAAAAAATTATATTTTAATTTATATCAATAAATAATACATACGGATAGTTAACCTCAATTATATTGTAGCACTTGAAAAAGTCTATAAGCACAATTTTTTTCACTAATATTTACGAATAGTAAATAATATTAATCAAAATATTCAATTTAAATCACTACTGAGCATAATTTATTAGCACATATATAATTCGCACTTGTATGAAACTAAAACACGTGTTGTGAATGTAGAAACTAGAAACATGTGGATAAATATTATATATATGAAAACAGTGATCAGAGGCGACGAGCGTACCAACATGCGCGACTAACAGAGGTTCTATTTCTATTTTGTTGGTAGCTTTTTTTTTTCGAGACTTAATGAGCGGTTTAACTTCAACCTGTTACTTTTGTGTTACAGTGATGCGCGCGCATCTTAAAATTTCACTCTCATCATTTTTTCATAACGCGCCTAAAGAAGTATAACTTCAATAATATATGTTTCTTGCATAGACCTTAGTTTTGACTTTCAAAAGTGACAGCTGCTAAAACACATTTTTGCAAATCTTATAGTTTGGCGTATGGATACATAATTTGGTTTGGTAGCTTTTACTAGCTGCCAAGCACACCCTCTGGCACCCTGGAGTACTATACTTTAGAGATTATGGTTAAAATGTGTATCTGTCACATTCAAATTATTTTTAAAAGTTGTCCTGAAAAATATTAGTATTGTGACTTACCCCTTTTTCTAATATACTCTTTATAAATAATCAATATTTATAAAATAACACTAGATAACCTAATATAGTAAAATGTTATCAACGTTGACCAAAGAAAAATTGAGTGTTTCTTTAAGGTGATTCAAATGACCATTGGTATTGATTGGTATTGATATTGATTGGTATTGTTTTATTTTTAATTTTAGCACCGCGGCTTATCTTATGCACTAGTTTTGCAAATGGGTTAAGTATAAGTAAGGTTGACGTAATAGGAAGTGTACCTGTATTTTAGTGGATGGAGAGTGGAAAACAGTTTTGGAAGAAATCACGTTCAGTACACCCAAGAGGGATTCGAACCCTGATCTCCCCATCACCGGCAGTCTTAATCTTGTGCAAGATTGACGCCTTAATAATTTTTGATTATGGTTTCTATTTCAGATGCACCTGGGGCTTGCGTAAAATATACAATACATTTCTGTCTGCACCCCCACCCCCTGCTCTTCCACTATTAAGTAGGTCGCGAGTGTAACACCCAGGTATTTGGAAACCGATAAACCGTGACCTTGGCTTGGTGCGATCATCCATGAAATTACCGTGAGGGTATGAATCTCTTCCCCAAATACCCCTTCCTTCCCCTTCAAACACACAGCCAGAAGTCGACCTTTGACCCGCAGGGGAAATGTAAAACCGAAATGAGCTGATTAAGGGTAAACACCCCTCCATACTTTATTGCAAATTACCACATCAAATTGCTTTTCCCCGCCCTGTAACCGGTGACTATCACATGTGTTTTCGTGAACGTAGTATATATATATATGTGTTTGAGTGTGTGTTGCAAATTCTGCGACAGCTATCCCCATACACGCTGGGGCTCCCAAACACACAAATTTATTTACGTGCACATAACATCAATTTTCAGAGACAAACAATGGCTAGGAGAATAGTACCAAGCGTAACATTGGATGAATGTTTAAACAATGTGTATATATACATGCATACGTGAGTTTGGGTACAAAGCATTAATCTGTCGATACAACGACCTCTGCGTACAAAGTAACTACATTAAAACTAATCGGTTAATTACCAAAAAAGATAATAAGATGAAACCCATTTCGTTACCCAGGTGTGGGTCGGTGTAATTTAATCCCTTTCAATCTTTCTTTTATATTAAAAATTCTATCTCGGTGGTATTAACGATGGGAGATAAATTTGTTGAGTTTTTTTTTTCCCCCGTCATCAAACGCATTGAAGGACTAGGTATCTGTCGTGGTTTTACATGCGTTAAGGTTTAGTGCGCTAGTCACGTGAGGTATTTGTAGATACTTGATTACATATTCTGTCAAGTTCAGCAGCACTGGTCCTGTTTTTGAAATGCGATAGATATTCGCCACTAAAATATAAAGGCGGGTGCTTACGAATTAGAAGCTTTTAAAAGAGGATGACAATAGTTTTATGAAATATAATATAGCGGACAGGCAGGATCGAACCAAAACTAGTTCACTAGTCGTAACAAATAAAGGTATAAAAATTGATGTAAATCTATATGTCAAAAAATATACATTCTTTTAAGATTTAATAATATTGTCGATAGTTTTCATTATTTAGAATTTATTGATTATAGACCAAAGCTTTCGAAAAAAAAAAGTAGTTTCTATTTTACTGTTTTGATTCACCGCGTCCTACTTACCGTTCGGACACCCGCATTTAATTACACTAATGAAATAGAGATTATAAAAGTGATATTTAGAGAAAACTTACCCGAACTTGTGAGGGGAGGGGTAGGGAGTTTAGGACCCTCCTCCTTAAGTATTATTTTTATTATTATTATTATTATTATTATTATTATTATTATTATTATTACACCGCGTCTTACCACCCATTCGGGTTATACGCACTTATGCTAATGTGTAATGGTAGGGTGATTGTGAGATGAAATGAAGGACCTACAGTTTAACGTGGAATCCGAACCACGGTGGAGGCCTGGCATTCCCCACATTTCCTCCTTAAGTATACCCTACCGTAATTCGAACTTCAAACTATTTGTCAGTAGTAATCCCATGTAGGATAATAGTAACACCTTAAAGTTAAACCATACGATTACTTACTTATGATGGTTACTTTGTTAATCTCGTTTTGTTGCTCAGCGCAATAGTGGGCTAGCATATATTTTAACCACTGCTTGAAGCTATTTTTAGTGTTTTTTTTATCACTCCATCTTTCTACTTGTTCAGGTTGTACACATATATGATAATTACTCTAATGGGGTAGGGATGAGGAAAGAAGCATTATACTATCAGTCGATTCAACTGGAATTTGAACCCTGATCTTCCAGTCACCAGCAGGCCAGTTCAACACGAGAGTGACGCCTTAGAGTTAGATCATTCGACCACTGAACGGCGCTAGTAGATGCTTTCACACCTGTTTTGGTAATATGGAAAAATATTTTTTTTCACCACGTTCACTAACCGTCCGGGTTATCAGTAATTAACTACTATTAAAGGGGTGTACATAAGTAAGCTAGAGTTGAAAGTATATGACCTGGATTTTCAAGAAGGAAGAGGGAGGGAAGTCATTAAGGAAAAATCATCCGATTGGGATTAGAACACCTTCATCGTCACCATAGGATTAGATTAAACGAAATTGACGTTTATTCTGTGTGCACGATGATATAGACCATGTGGAATGGAGTTTTTTTTAATTGATAAAAAAAATCCTTATGCATCCGTCTTTCAAACTTGTTTTTGTCCCATTGACGATTGAATTCGATTTACATCACTTGTCAAAGTGACGAAACATATTGACAAAGTGGAATATAATGGAAATGTTTTTTAAAAGTATTTTCACAAATGTTAGGGGGGGAAATGTCATAGCTACAATGTGTGAGCGGTAGTCGGTCGCTTGAAGCTCAAATTCTAAACGTTCTTAGTCAATGTCAAGGACTATATTATATAGGGAACACACAAGCTCCTAAAAGCAGTCCAAATTTTATATTGTTATTTCCTATTTGAAATATATAAAAACACACAGATTTTCAGCTAGTAGTTATAAAATTAGTCTTAAGTCATCCTATTTTTTGAAAATTTACATCGAGAATATATTTTCTTCATTTCTTCGATTTGTTTGCGTGAGATAAATTAAGAAAGCTAATCATTAATATTTATAAAAATATACATTTTTATATATTTATTTACCTCTACTCATCCGCATCAATGAGCAGGTGGACTAAGTGACCTGCTCATCTGGTTTGTTTTGCCGCTGATATGGAGGTAGAATTTTTTCATGTTACTATATGTAGATGTGGGTACATTTCCTATGTATCCTACCTATCATATCTCTATCCCATTAATATGAGTAAATTATATGTCGATAGCCTAGACAAGTACTAAGGTGGAGATGAGGTGGAAAGGATTAAAAGGAATTGAACCCACATCTACATAGAGGAAGATGAATAATTCCATCCTCTATGACTTCAATTAAACAGACTATAAAGTATATAATATATATAAAAGACTAGTATACACTTAACAGTAGTATTATATAGTATATATACTATAATGTAGTACAAAGTACATAGATGAAACTTGAAATTTGCCCCAGTTGTATTCTGTATAATGTAAATAAACCGCCCATTGGTCGTGATGAAAAATAATAATAATAATAATATGTCAAAATACGAGAGTAAAAATGAATAAAAGAGATAAATAAAATAGAAGTGGTGACCCCGTCACCCTTAAACAATATGTGCGAAAATATTGTCCCTTCTTCCTCTTTTTACTTACGCGCTATCTTACAGGTAGAGAAAGTATTGTGATCACAACAACAAAAATTGAACTCAAGATTTTGATGAATCTTGGCGTTTCATGACCCCCCCAAATTAAAATAAGAAATATTGTTTTTGACTTTCCGTCTGTCTGTCTGTCTGTCTGTCTGTACCTTCGACTAGAGTCTAAACTATTTTACCGATTGGGCTAAAGCTTGGTATTTAGGGTTTTCATAGGGTTGCCCGGAGGGGTTTTGGAATTGGATAGCTAACCCTAAAATTGAGGGTAGTTTACTGAAGGGAAAAAACAGAAAAGGTCGATTTTCTCAAAATCGGCTTTAAAGATTTTGATTAAATTTTATTTCTAAACATTTATAAATATTCCAAACAAAATGGTTTCTCTAAATATTTCAGCAAAGTGGCTTTAAGAGCTCCGGTCTGATGCGTAAATTATCTTTTTTTATAATATCTCCTAAACTATTTGAGATATAAAATTACTTATCGTTAAAAATATTTAGGTCTCTTTATAATACAAATATTTTATGAGAGGCATATTTTTTATAAAACCAATAACTTTTAAACTATACGTAAATATATATTTTTTAGCTTTTTGAATACAAAAGATAAACGTATTCCGACCGCAAAAGAAACTCTAACCGGAAATGTTGATGGATGTCGGCGTCTCAAGACCCCCCAAACCCTAAAAAGTTGTCTTTGCAATGACGTCTGTCTGTGTGTCTGTTTAAACTTAAAATTAAAAGTAGTTTAAGAAATGGCGAAAAGAGAAAAAAATCGATTCCATCTAAATCGACTATAACGATTTTGATTAAAATTCTTATCTAGGTGTTAATTAAGATTATAAATAAACTGGATATTTTCATTTTACCATGAAAATTAATTTTAGGGTACTTTACAGAAGATGAAACTTCCCTATCTCCGCAACTCGTTGAGATACTAAATAACTTATCATTGCAAAATTTTAGTACAATTAAAAATAAAAAACTTTTATATGAAATATATTTTTATAAATCCAACAGATGCTGAGATAATGGTAAATATATTTATACAATTTTGTGAGCTTTAGTTGTAAAGAGATACTACTTAGGTTTTAACGCAATAATTCTCCAATGCCATAGAGTAATTTAATATAAGGAGGTCTCTAAAAGCTTATGTTGTTTTTCCTTAAACTTCTTAGGAGAAATGTTTGTAAAATAATGACCTATATCATTTTAGACTCAATAGTCAATATTTACCCCTTTTATTGGTCAAAATTTATAAATGAGGAATTTAATAGCAATGCGAAGATTTGCAACAGCTAATAAAATGCCGAAAATTTTAACTGGAAGTTGAAATTTTAATACGAAGTGCTAACCCTTGTGGACCCAACATTGATCTTTTTTATCGGTCGAAACATACAAATGAGGACATTAACTCTTTAAAAACACAATTATAAAATTTAAAACCGGGACTAAAAAAAAGTTTTACATAAGTATAGTTCAATTTATTCTTGGGTTTGCTAGTGTATATTATTTCGTTTCACATATATTACGAGTTTTGAGTAATCTCCATTTTCAAACAATAGAGCGAGAAAGTTGGTGTGGAGTTCCGTACCATTTATTTCTCTTAATATTTTGGGAATATTTCAATTATATATCAAAGTGATTTGCCCGACAAAGCATCAACTGTCATTATTATTATTAGCACTAAGTCTTACTACCCTTTCGGGTTATACGCACTTACGCTTACTCTAATGTGTAATGTACGGTAATTGTGAGATGAAATGGAGGACCTACAGTATAACGTGAGATCCGAACCACGGTGGAGGCCTGTCATTCCCCACATTCACAAGTTGTGATTAATACACATCTTGTCAGAGGTGAAAGAAGGGTTTGGTTGTCAGATAAATATGTGGCGGAATTGATCGAATGTCATTAAACTATAAAAATGATTATGTTATTAATGATGTTTTTTAAATTTTAACAATGAATAAAATATTTAGAAGTAATTTATTTATTTAAAAATAATTATTAACTTTTTTAATTAAAATAGGTTTAGCTAATAATTTTTTTAAACCATAAAGTTTATTTTTTGTTGGAATGCGCCCCAATGACTTTTGAGCCCTTGATTTGTATTTGAAATATTTAATAAATTAATCTATCCTCATGCGAAATACTGGTTTCAGCCTTGGGCTGTTAGCAAATAACAGTCGTCAATATCATAGACCAAGGTTCCTTTCTCTAGGTTAGTATTGACGTCAAACACGCAAACGATGAAACAAATGCCCAATTGTAACACCAACATGTCATCTCTGGCAATACTAAGCCAACCCTTCACGTCAATCATTTTTGTTTATTTCTCTGTCTTATCACCATTCTGGTTTTAACTATTGTACTAGAGTAGAGGTGAGAAAGGTTTTATTTAGAATAAATGTATTCGTATTTGCATGGAAGGTTAGTGTAAAACTTTTTCGCTAATACCCTCCTCAGTGTAATCGGTCGAGATTCAAACACCGATCTTCTAGCCCCAGGCACACCAGACTAGAAAATGCATACGTTTATTCCGAGTGCCCACCAATGCGTGGGATAGTAATAAGCAGAGCCCTGCGTTTGTGGAGATCACGATAATTCGCGAATGCTAGATATGGCATTTTTTCTTTCAGATGTTCACATTTCAGGTTGCCCTGATTGCAAATATATGCTCAGAATTGTCGCGATAATTCGCGAAATCGGCGTTTTAGCGCGATATTCGCGATTTTAAACGATGTCCACGATAATCGCGATTTAGTCACGATTTTCGGCATTCGCGCTAATATTTTGGGATATTGAAAAATAAATGTTTGTGTAATATTTTGTCTTTGTGACTTGTACATACTTTTCCCGGACCAGCTGCCGCTAAGTCTTACTTTTTTAATAAGTTGACAGCACATTTTTTGCGGACTAGTGTTTTTTACCGTTTTGTCCAAAAAAAATGTAATTTTTGGTTTTCACTTCAATATGTTTAGTTTACCGGTTTCAATCATTGTCCTGGAAGTCTAGTTTTAACCCAACAGCCAGGCCGCCACCGTGGTTCGGATTCCACGTTAAACTGTAGGTCCTTCATTTCATTCTCACAATCACCCTACCATTACACATTAGCGTAAGTGTGTATAACCCGAACGGGTAGTAAGACGCGGTGCTAATAATAATAATTTAACCCAACAAAGTCACCTTAATCACGAAAGTTTGGTAAAAACCACTTTTTTAACGCTTTTGTCTTAATTCGATAATTTTCTCGCAAAAACAGAATTTTTGTAATTCACCGCTTATTCACCGCTTTTAGGAAACTTAAAAACCAAATTGGGCTTTTTTATTCACCATAAAAGCAGGGCTCTGATAATAAGGCTTCACAAGGTACCGATATCTTGATATAATCAGTGATATAGTCCAAATTGTCTTAGGAAGAACCTTATCTGATAGCTAGAAAAGTTACTAGAGCTACTTTCACGTGTTCGTACATCAAGTGATGTGATCTGAAGCTATCACTTTTGATATATACTATCCATACCTATAAAATAACACTACACTAATAGTAGAATATTATCAATGCTAGCCGCGTAAAAACTATATTTATATTTTATTTTTTAAAAAAAAGGCCCTTACTATTAAAATAGGACTGTGACAACCACCTATGTTGTGGTAGTAAACTGCTTCGCTGCGTTTACCATCACTCAACGTTCATGGGTCGAACAATAAGTAGTGATGATTATAGTGATATAATAGTGCAGCGAGCAGCGCACCAGGTGGCATGTAATGCCACGGGGCTTCATATTGGGACCACTTCACTTCACAACACATGCTCTCTCAATCTCCTTTGTCAATATTTCATCTTTATAGCCCTTTCTCTGTGCGTAGAACTTTCCAGCCATTTATAGTGGTATTATTTCTTTCATTTTTAACTCGCGTGTTGTAATATCATTATTCTTCTCAATTTTTTTCCCTTAACCAATCTTCTGACTTTCCTTAAGATGAGAGTGTAGGAGATGAGATAAAAGGGCAGTGTTATTTCATGTTTTATAACAAAACTTTTTTGGCCAAAATTAATAACAAATTGATCAAGTACAAATATATAGTTTAATGTTCTTCACATGGTGATATCAAAATTTGTTTAATATCTTTCATGAACATAGCGGCATTAATTACACAAATTTTTTAATGAATAAAGAAAGTTGTAATTAAATTCTAAGACAGCCTTGACAGATATTCAACAACTTGTAGCATGTCAGTTATATAATATGACATCTACAATTAAAATTCCATAAAGAACAAGATAACAAGTACTAATATATTACAATAAGATGTGGCAGGTGTTGACTCTCTGTGAATTGATGTTGCTGGGAAACACCCAAGCGTCGTGGAAGATTGCCCCAGCGGACCATGCCGACACCGCGAGCATTTTCACGTCTTGATCGAGGGGTTAAAATCGAAGAAAATAATGATAATTGTCTCTGCTCGCGACACCTTCTGACAGCGCTGGTGAGAAAGCGGAGTAATTATACAACCCTAACCCCCCCCCCCCCCC
>CABFVZ010002546.1:31844-43184 GCA_902151445.1 Timema monikensis | reverse complement strand
GCCACCCTTTTGCTCCACCTATTACTACCCTTCAGTGATATCAGTATATCCACATGAATTGGATAGTGAGGTGTAATTTATAATTAACTGTCCTCTCATCTGCAAATTAGGAGAGGCGGAAACCACTTAGGGAATACTACCCTCAGAAAACCCGGGGGAGAATCGTCACCGGAAAACCAGATGAGTTTGAGTGCCTTAGCTTACGTGATCACCTCTGCAAAAAGGGAGCGGGTTCTGTCTATCCCTTTCTCTGTCCATTTATGGGATGGCTAAATATTTGACCTTAACGAGATTTGTGTCAAGAGTCTCTAATATTTGGTCAGTCATTGCCTGAAAAACAACTTGAGATGGAGCAATATTCAGACTTATGACGTCAATGTTTTTGGGAACTTGCTTAATGCGTGACTATCTCAAATTTAATAACTATACTAGTTAATAATAATATATTTATATGATATAATTATTATTATTAGAAGATAAAGGACCAAATCCAATTTATTCAACTCATCAGAATTAGAATCCATAAGCTTGGCAAAGTTAGTAGAGCTTCTGCCTTCTAAACTAAGGGTCGAGAATTCGATTCCTGTCTGCATATACAAAATATATATGATTGGTTGAATTATAGTTTCGGACTTCTGTGCTGGGGTCTGGGGCTCAATCCTCGGTCCCGGTACAAAGTTATCTGATTACCAAACCCTTCCTTCACCTCTGACAAGACATCTTGTGACTGTGAGGAATGCCAGGCCTCCACCGTGGTTCGGATTCCACGTTAAACTATAGCTCCTCCATTTCATCTCACAATCACCCTACCATTACACATTAGCGTAAGTGCGTATAACCCTAACGGGTAGTAAGACGTGGTGCTAATAATAATAATAATTATTATTATTATTTCATCTTTCCTGTAGATGAGTTCAAAGCGGGGTGTTGGATACTGTATGTTCCAGAATTAAGTTAGCTTTCTAGACGTGTGCTTATATATTCAGTCGGTTAAATACCCCAAGAAATATAACAACTTAAACTAGGGTTCAAATGTTGGAAAACATAAAACATCCCTATAATGCATATGCCTTTATTAACGAGGCCTTGGTCAAGATCTTTCAGATATTGTGCATCTGTACCACCACTTTTGAGAGACATAGGTCCGAATAAAGGTGGGGATAAAACATGTATTCATCATTTTTAATCAAGAGTGTTATAGTTAAGCCCATAACTCAAAATTGTGGGTCCTATCATTCTTTCTGTAGCCTATATTTCCCTACGACCGAAACAGTTTTATGGATTTTGTTCAAACTCAATGTTAAGATGTTATGATGGTATTTTCCTCAAATTCGTGTTTTTTAAAATTCTTATTGTAGCCCTGAAATTATGGTTAGTTTATTGATTAAGACATTTTTAAAATGGCTTTAAATATTTGGATTTTAAATGATTATTGTAGACTGTTTGACATGAAAAATAATAATGTGTTTTAGTTTTTTCTAAAATAAAAGTAATCTGAAGATAGTTTACTAAAGACTATTTTTTTTAATTCGTATTTTAAAAAAATGGCTATAGCAATTTTGTTTACGATTTATGTCTGAAGAGTGTTTAATGTTTAATTTATTAAAGAAAACTTAATCGGGTAGTTTTCTGTTATTTCTCATCGCATTTTGCTACCTTTTGGGTTGTACGCCTATTTACTCACTACGCTGATGTGCTACGAACGAGAAAGGTTTAATTAATATGAAGTGTATCAGTATTTGCGTATAGGAAGAGTGGGACATTATTTAAGAAAAACCACCCTCAATACACCCAATTGGGATTTGAACCCCTATCTCCCCATCTTCGGCAGTCCATTCCCTTGTACGAGTGTGTCCTTAGTAAAGTTATTCTACAAAATAGAATAGTCTTGAGAAAATACATAGTGCTATTGTGTCGTACCATTTATTCCTCACGTATTGTGAAGGCTGATGAGGGATGAACTATTCGTACTTCACTATATAGTAGTCTCATGTTTCATGTTTGTAATCACTCCAATCTAAAAACAAACAGTTAAATATCCATTCTATGGGAGAAGGCAGCTCAATTGTACGTCTATGCCTCCTTACCCCCGGGGTAGCCGGTTAGCACAGTTCATGAAATGTACTTGGAGAAACGCCAAGTAAAGGAAAAAGGGGGTGGATGCGAGAGGGAGGCCCCATTAAGCCACTCCACTGACACAGTTCACCCCTCCTTAACGATGAGCCTATTCCTCTCTCCTCCCCTTA
The DNA here is from genome assembly GCA_902151445.1 of Timema monikensis. Classification (NCBI taxonomy): domain Eukaryota; kingdom Metazoa; phylum Arthropoda; class Insecta; order Phasmatodea; family Timematidae; genus Timema; species Timema monikensis. The sequence goes on along the minus strand of CABFVZ010002546.1, from coordinate 40,938 downwards.
CCACACATCCCCACCAACCTCACCCTACTACATGTGTAATCCGGACCCCCGGAATATCGGACGTCAAAAGTCGATCAATAGAACAGCCTGCTTGTGTGCACTTGCCAAGGCAGGAAGGGGGAGGGAGGTCGGAGGAGTAGGTGGGTGTATCGGGTGACCCCTTTCACGCCCAGATTAGAAACCGGGGTTGTGGGTATTAATCTTTACCCCCCCCCCCCCCCGCTTCCCCCAATAATAAGCTAACAGTTGTGTGTGTGCTTCAAATCTGGAAACAGGTGCACTGAAGGCGTCTTGTTCATTATTTGAGTTTTTTTTCCGGTAACGGGTCATGTTGTGCTACCAGAGTAAGAGGAGTTTAGTCCAAACTGTACTTGTGAATAGTTCGAATCATTCGATAGAACACTAATTGGTTAGCTATCAAAGGAAATACCTTCCCATGTGAAACATCTAAAGCAGAGCCTATGTATGTTTGATCAAATGGCGACAGAGTGAGAGCAAACCTATCGCAGGTACAGTTTTAACATACTCTGCTTACCCTGGCAACACGACACGACACTTATTTTCCATTCCCTCTAAACGTTAGCGTGGGTGAGCCAAGTTCTGCCAGTTCGAATGATAAACGACGTGTACATATTTTTAAGTGTCGGGATCTGTGTAAAGCCAATTTTATAAACTCTTGCCTTAGAATAAGTAGAATATTCCTTTATGTTAAAGGTTAACATAAATTATTTAATTGATTTATCTCTTTCTTTGAACTCAGGCGATCCGCACCCGACACTAACTAATATATACACAAGATGAGAATATTTTCAAAAAGAAAAACCTACAATAATTGGGAAGAAAGCAGCACTATAGGTCTTACAATTAAGTAAATATATAAAAGGGGAGATTGAACCTACAATGTATTTGTACTATCGTTAGCATGAAGCCACAACTGAGTCACCGGAGTACTTAGTAGCCGATGATATTCACATGTCTATCACACAATCACCTTAAAATATGAATGAAGAATGATTAAGAAAGGGACGAGCCCTATATAACTTAGTGGTAGAGCATTTGCACGCTAAACCAAAGGTAGTTGGTTTAAATTCCCCTATCTAGGTGTAATTTTTAAATGTATTCGAACTAAAATCATTTGTTGAGAGAAAGCATGTAAAATCAACAATGAAAAGAAAAACCTTTCCAATACAACAGGTTGGAATTGAGTCCTATACTTTTAGATCCAAATCAGGAGTGATTAAGTTATTATTATTATTATTATTATTATTATTATTATTATTATTATTAGCACCGCGTCTTACTACCCGTTCGGGTTATACGCACTTACGCTAATGTGTAATGGTAGGGTGATTGTGAGATGAAATGAAGGACCTACAGTTTAACGTGGAATCCGAACCACGGTGGCGACCTGGCATTCCACACATTCACAAGATGTCTTGTCAGAGGTGTAGGAAGGGTTTGGAAATCAGATAAATCTGTGCCAGGACCGAGGATCGAACCCCGGCCGCCAGCATATAAGTCTGACACCTTACCCCTAGACCACCAGGTCACCCTAGTGATTAAGTTAGTTTGTAACTCATTTACTATTATAATGAGTCGGTTTAGAAAGTACAAGATAAATACCTCAGATATATGCATAAATTAAAAGACATCTTTAGTAAGCTAACAGGCAGGTTAAGTTGTCTCTGTTACATGAAATGAGTAAGAGAAAACTAGGAAAATTCTGTTAATTAATCAATTAATTATTAGTTTCTCACGACCCATTGGATGGATAAAGTATGATCGTCAAAAAAAAAAAAATCTATCTTGTAATTTAGATACATAAACACGTTTCATGACACACTGAAACTGAAAAAGTTATTTTCGTGATGCCATCAGTTTGTATATATGTGCCTGTATCCCGGCCTATAGCCGAATCTATTTTACCGATAGGGATGGTATATAGGGTTTTCAAAAGGTTCATCTGAGAAGTTTTTGGAATTAAAAATCTAACCCTACAATTTAGGGTAGTTTACTGAAGGGCTAAAATAGAAACAAAAAAATTATTTTATCAAAATCTGCTCAAACTATTTTGATTAAAATTTGTATCTAGACTCTGAACATAATAAAAAAAATGGCAGCCACAAAAATTGCTTTGAGGGTAATTTACATTGGCGTCAATTTCCAATTTTATCATATCTCCTCAACACTTTGAGATACGAAATAACTTATCCCTCCAAAGTTGTTGTAGGCACTAATAAAAATAAACTTTTGATTGAAATAAATTCTCATATCACCAATAGTTTCTGTGATATATGCAAATATATATTTTTTTAATTTAGACCTGGGAAATTGATTGTTTTGCTCTTTGTTTAGTAGAGGCTTTACTTTTTTTTTTCTCGGTGTGTTTCTTTAACAGTCTATATTATTTCATCTACTTTCTATGGTCAAGTGTTTCTACAAAAAATCATATTATTTCATTCACATTTAATATACGTTTTGAGTAAATATCTACATTTTTAAGAAGATTATCGAGAAAGTATGTGTGGTGCACCTTACCATTTATTTTTAAATTGTATAAGATATTATGTTAAGAAAACTTATAATTATTTACAAGTTGTCCTACCAAGAAGATTTCCAGCTTGTCCAAATCACAGGATTGGGAGTAGAACCCAGCGTTAAGTACAGAAGTTTTCTGACTATTGCTAATCTACAGCTCAAGACCTTTTCTTTGAGAGAGTATCACTTTTTTTATGACATTTGGATCCCTGGCATATAAAGCCCATACGCATTTACCGATTAACGTAGATCATAGAGATGCGTAACATTTCTTATAAAAATTAAATTTATTTAATATATTTGAGGTATTTAACGTACACTCTCTGAGCTGACTGATTATATCATAAAACGACTTATAAACTAACTTAAAATATAGTACAGACAATACCAAACCCAGGCCACAGAGTATTTGTTCATGCATTATCTTGAAAGTATGAACCCACATTTAATAAATGAAAACAAAATTGACCTTTCCAGGAATCCAACCCGGGACTCTTAGTTCAATAGGCAGACACCTACTGATTGAGCTAAGGCATTGAACCCTTTTTTTTAAACATCGTGTGAATTATTAGCTCATTGCAAAACATATAGCTTATTAAACTTGTTACAAACCTTTACCATGAATTTGGTAGGAAGCCTGTTCTGAAAGGCATTATTTCGTACCAGAACTCTACTATAATAGTATTTTGGTAGGTATTTAAGGCCTTCTAGAATGGTTCTAAGAATTATAGTATTTTAGAAGTCCTTCTATACTACCAAAATACTATCATTCAGTAGCATTCTAATTCGAAATAAGATCTTTCAGAACGATCTACCTACCAAAATAAGCGTTGTCGTGAAGCGATTAATGGCCTCTTTTTTTGTTCTTCGATGAATGCACTTTACTGCAGAGCGTACCATGTTAGTAAAAAAAACTTAGTCCAACTGGAAGCCATCAACATCTTGAAGCTAAACCGTTGTACCAGCGAGACGGCCCTAGGATACTCGGGGTATAGTTACAATTTAAAGCCGTCATATGAGCGAAGCGTCGGAAAACGAATCGTCATAAAGCGGGGTACTCCGGTAGTGACACTAAACCAGGATCTTTCAGACCGATAATAGTCCTTAATTATCTACTATATCTCCTTACCCCTTTTTGAGTGGTTATAGGGGTCAACCACTGGTCCATATGATGCTGGTTCATTTCTGATTGGGGCTTACCTATTTATTATTTGTTTTTTAGCACCGCGTCTTACTACTTGTTCAAGCTATACGAATATGTACCTACTAATTATGCTAGTGAGGAGAAAGGTTAAATTTAGAGGAAGTTAACACGCATTTAAGGGAAAGGGAAAGTGGAAAACAATTTTGAAAAAAAAACCTCACTACACCAGACCAAGATTCTGACTCCGATCTACCTGTCATCATTAGTCTAGTTTAACACTAGAGTAACACCTTAACCCATGTGGCCATCGAAGTATAGACATAGTTTCATCTTGTTAATCTTGTTATACAATTAATACACATATGAGATATGATTGAGTGTTTAGTTTTAGGTTTATTGCCCTAGATTAATTTAGTTTGTAAGTCGTGTTCTGGTATATGCTATGTACTTTTTAAATGATACGTTTAATACAATATCATTATTGGGGAATTTCAGTTGACAACTTTAAAAAATTCACTCAAAACGTCATATGTATATATGCGTAGCTCGTAATGAGATACAACATTAACAATATCCAACATGCGATTAATCACCCCTCTTATGTCCACTATAACTACTATCTACCCCTTTCTGAGTCAACAACTCTCCCCCCCCTCCCCATTTTAATTCAATCATGATCACACAGACAAAGTGCAAGAAGATTGTATAACCCCTTTCCACCCAACCTCCCTCCCCAAAGAAAGCAATTAGTTGTTTGCATAGGACAAACGACCACACGTTTGGCCTCCACACTGAAGACAATTGGCTACTGATGACCCCCTTCCCCCTTTTCTACCAATCCACTCACCCTAACTCACTCATCGCGCGGCATGATTGATCAAAGCAATGTAAAAGCTCGTGCACTTGGAAATGACCAATCAATCCAAGTGACAGGTAAGTACACTTAACTATCAGTTTCAATTTGATTCGGTTCAACATTTTTGGTAGTTTAGCTTTTATCTCATCAATGGACTCACTAGAGCCATTATTTTCAAGAAAAAGGGATATAAAAGGGGATCATCACTGTCAGCATTTAGTAATATGTTTTATAGAAAATGGTTTTCTATGAACGTGTTTTATTTCATATATAAGCACATGCTCATTTAAATGTTCTGTTTTTACTGGGATAAACAAAACATGGTGGCTGCTAGACGAATATAATAAAATTCTTTGGTTTTCCTGACAATATTTTTACTTTATCATGACCCCTTAGAGATAGGGAGTATTACTATTGTAAAAAAAATACTAGATCAAGATTTTAATAAATGTAATGTATTTTTTTCAATTCTGTCTGTTACTGGGACTGGAGCTGATACTATTTTGATGTAATAAATAGCAAAGCTCCGTGTCCAGGTGATTTTTTGTTGGGTCCCTCTCCCGCATCCAACAGACCTCCAGCTTTCCATCAACCCTCGCTTTTATACTTTCTCGAGGCGAGCGAGCGCGGGGTCGATGGAAGGCCGAAGGCAGCGGAGCGAGAGAGGGTTTCCCGGCAGCCTTTATTGAATCATCGTACATATTAAAATATTTAGACAGAAAATATATAAGGGCATTTTAGCACTAACAAAATTAAATATGTATTATTTAGAATTAATCTTCTCGCGTCCACCGGCCTCTTTCACGTCGACGGAATGTGCCGCCAGAGCAGCTTCCCCTACCTCTCGATGGCTGGTTCCCGTATGATGTCCTCGGAGCTGGAGGTGGTGGCTGAAACCCTGGCGGTTAGATGGCTATGCCCTGGTCCCCGGTGGCAGCGACGGTGGTGCTCCAACCTCGTGTAAGGGCAATATATAGTATATTGATCCTATGTGTCACTGCCTGTTGGAGTTCTCGGGGAAGTGCTGGGTAGTTGCTGGCGACTGCTAATAAGAAGGCCGCCTGATGTTTGTCCCGGCCTGGAGGTAGCTCGAGCCATTTTGCCTTAAGTCCCAAGGTGACTCGAAATGCAGATGATTCATCCACTTCCAACAAAGGCGTGTCTGCCGGCAACAGCGAGGCCTATCCTTCCGGGGACGGTCTAACGGCTGCTGGACCGGCCCGTACTGCTGCTGTTGCTGGCTGTGGATCTTCTTCCTGAGCAGCGACATGAGGCACCAACAGCCCCAGGAGTATTTCAATATTCCTGAAGCGTTCTTCCTGTGCCCGAAACCTGTCCTCGTTGCTGTTCACAGTCTGTTAGCTGTTGGAGTGCGTGCGCTATTTGTAGTTCTTGATTCATCGTGGGCGAATCTGTGTTGCGCCGAAACAATATGGTCCGGATAGGGCTTTTAACAGGACTACGTTGATGAAGGCTCAACGGTGTGACGGCTGCTTCCCCTTTAGCGACTAGTTCCGGGTGCGGTGCGGGCGTTCGTACTCTGTCTGGTGAGCTGGAGTGTCTTTCCGACGCTTCCGAGTGGCTACCCGTGCCTAATGGGCTCGCCGGCGTAGATGTAGTTTTGTCGGATTGAAGATCCGTGATTGCAGATTTGTTTAAGAGGTTGATGAGTGATTCCGTTCCTACTTTTTCTAGCAGGATGCTTTCGAGTTCGTCTCTTATTGAAGCGATGTCCGGTGTGTGATTGCGCCGTTCTTCACGTAGGAGGTCCAAACATCGGCTCGTGCGGACATGTGCTTCAGTGGTGTGACAGCGCCGGTGCCCCAATGTTTGCTTGTCGTGTCGTTGTTGACGCAGACCGGCTGCAGGTGACTCGTTCTTGTCTTCAGCGATGTAACAACGTCGGAAGTCTGACCGTGATGTGACCGTGTGTGAGAGAAAACTTGTTGTTGGGTCCTTCTCGCGCATCCAACTGACCCACACAACGTTAAACGATTCCTAGATATCTCAGTGGTTAGAGCATTGTCGTATCAAGCTGAAGGTACCGTGATCGATTCCCGTCTGCTGGTGTTATTTTTCAATTTAAATAAAATGAAACTATTTTACCAATTGGGCTGAAATCTAATATTTAGGGTTTTCATAAGGTTCCTCAGAGGGGATATGGGAACTATCCATCTAGCCATAAAATTAATTGTAGATTACTAAGGGTGAAAAGAGAAAAAATAGATATGTTCTCAAAATATTAGCAAATATATTTTTTAAATTGAGATATGAGAGATTTAGTGTGATACTCTTTGGTGAAAAAATATGTTACATTTTCCTCAATATATTTCTCTAACAGTGTGTACATTATATTTTAACTTATGCTATTTGCTGAAATATTTCTATAACAAGGGATGTAATTTTGTTTAACATATTTTACGAGTGTTGAGTAAATATCTTCATTTTTAGGCAAAAGCGCGAGAAAATCTGTGTGGTTTACCAAAACATTTATTCCAATTTTGAATGTCTAAATATTGTTCCAGTTGACCTTTTTACTGTTTATTAAATTGATCACACATTTTTTTAAATGCTAATAGCTTCTAAGCCTAAACATTTTAAAAAGTTTTTTCAATAGTATAAAAATGTTTGAGGTGGTTTTTTTTATGGTAGTATGTAAAGGTGGCATAAAAAACACTGTACAGTCATATTATATTCGCAGGGTACCAAATTTAGAAAATAGATTTTGTTAACATGCAAAAAACAAAACATCTCACTTTAAGATTTAGCATTTGCGTGAGAATTTTTGTTTGACACCACTTCTTACTACCCGTTTTAGTTATACACTTATGTACTAATTCCACTAATGGTTGTAGGGATTAATAACGTTATACTTATAAAAATTATAACCACATTTTCGTAGAAGGAGAAGGAAAACCCATTTTGTAAAAAAAAACACCCTCAGTACACTCAACCAATATTCGAACCTTGATTTCCCAGTCATCAAGAGTAGCGCGTTAGACCATGCGGCCGCCGAAGCAGGTAGGTGTGAAATCAGTGTGGAGGAGAGGTCAAGGGGGCAGGTTGTCAAGTATTGGAATTACCTGATTTTTATTTCAATTCCTTGTCATTTCCCCGTTTTCCCTACATAACCGAAAATACCATGACAATTGTAAATATGATTATGGGCTCATTTCCAATATTATAAAAGAAGTATTTTTAATTATTCCACTGAATAAATGAATACAACACGAAGAAAAAAAGTGTATGGGGAAATTTCATTCTTAACACAAAAATATATTATAAAGGCCTACAGAGCAATATGGAATGGTAAATAATTAAACTACAACCACTGATTTATATTTTCTTTCTAAAAAACAAAGCCTACTCTTACTATCACTTATACTTTTGACATGGTTTAAAGCGTTATATTTACATTCAATTAATTTGCTCTTGACGGGGAGGTCATGACAAAGTCAATAAGGGGGGTATGAGGGGTTAAGGGGTATCTACATGAGACTCTTCACAGCATATTTTTTCCAAACCCCTCATAGAACGTTAATGCAGGAGAGCTTCTTAAATCCAAGTACATTCCTCATGTCTAGCCACTTAGATCAAACCATCAACAACCTATAGTTAACCGCACTGGTGAACGCACGGATAAAGGTGTCAGTATCATCTTGACTTGTTCACCGGTGACGGGTTAATCAGTGGGTTCCTACCCTGCCCGAATGTACTGAGACTAGTTACTCTCCTAAATGGTTTCTCACTCTCCTTCGAAGCAAATACAGGCACCATTCCTGTAAATTATATATCTCTCATCGCTACCTCATCAGTGTAAATATAACATTAGCCCGGAGGGGTAGTACGGTGCAGAACACGAACAAAGAGATCCTGGAAAAATTTAAAAAAAACTACCCACTCCGGTGTTCGAATGATATAATCTGGCGCTACTCTCGCATTATACCAGACTTCCGATGACGGGGAGATCGGGGTTATAATCCCGGTCGGGAGTAGTAAGAGTCATAAATGATTTTTCTACCTATCTCCATGCAAGTGCAGGTACACTTCCTCTAAATCCAGCCTTCCTCATCCCTAACACAATAGCGTAGTTAGTACACATGCATGCAACCCAAATGGGTAGTAAAACACGGTAATAAAATAAACAACTAAAGAACTGATTTGTAAAAAAATAAAAAAGTGCTCTTGTTGGTGTAGGTTGAGAGCAGAGAGTTTCTAATAATAGGTTAATTTCAGTTTCTCTCAGTTGCTATTTTACCCCTAACCTCCATTATCACCCTTCCCTCTCGCAGTCCCAATGCTGCGGACCATCAGCACAAACCAAACAGAATCCTGCCTCCATTCGACAAACTGTCTTGGACGTGCCATTGGGATAACAGAAACCAGTTAATGAAATCTGGACCGCAACAACCGTTTTGTGTGCATAAAAGCGGATTGAAATCTGCGATATTCCGCGCAAACACAAACACCAAATTATAGCAGGGGAATGAACAGAAGAGAGGAGCGGGGGTGTAGGTATCTCTGTGCAAACACGCGATTGTATTAAATTCTAAAAC
>CABFVZ010002546.1:9285-23978 GCA_902151445.1 Timema monikensis | reverse complement strand
GAAATAAACCAGTGTTTAGCCCCCTCCTTCCCCCCCCCCCATCCCCTCTCCCCCGTGATCGAGTGGTTAGAATGTTGAACAAATGGCGGAGGTAGTGCCGGACTGGTATTGTAGCACTCTTTAGGGCTTGTGACCGAGTCTATTCCCTCGTGGCATTATGCATTAGCCCAGATGTTCTCCCGATGGGAGAGTACAGGAAAGAGGGATCTACCTGTCTCAAAGATACTCACCCAAATTCTTTATAGGGTGCCACCATGTTGGCTGCCCCCAGGCAACGTCCTTCCTGGCTCAACCAGGTGGAGAACCCGATCGTCAAGTTGGGGTTGGGCGGATGAATCCCTGTGGAGTCATATGTAGAAGGAAGGGGGAAGTTTAGGGCCCTCACCCACCACACAATGAAACGTTGATAGTGCGTACCATGTCTCGGTCGGGAACACCTCCTCGAGGTCCCCACTGAGCAACTCAGGGTCAACGCTTCAGGAAACAAGAGCTATACCTAAAGGCTGAGTTAATGATCTCCTCCATGGATCTGGATTTACTATGGAGGGGACAACTCCAGAATAATGTGGGGTGGCGAAGAAGATTTCCAGAGCTACCCAGTGATTACTGGATCGCCGAATAGCAGGGGTTGGTGATCCCAAAATGCTCACCGCGTGTTATTGTACACGTGGTTCCACGCAGATGGTACGGCCAGACACGAGGTTAGAGGAACCATTTTTTGAAGTGTTTGTTCCCTCCATTATTTCCAAGAATCCCGCTCTTCTGCCTTGGGTGGTTACAGTGTGAAAAGTCTCTGGTCAAGAGCTAATTAGCCCCTTGTGAGATGGATACGGTGTATAAAACCAGTTGGAGGGGATCCTTAAAGTGGGGATGTTGGGAGCGTTAGAAAAGGCCATTATTTTTGCAATTTTTATTACAAAACTTTTTTTTGCCAGCATAAATCAAATATTGCTCCAGTAGAAACAGAGTTTAATTTTCTTCCCATGATGATATCAACAGTTATTGAATATCTGTCCTAAGAATAGCGTCCTTAGATGACAAACTTTTTAAATGAAGGGAAAAAGTTTCAGGGCACCCTAAAAAAATATTAAAGAAATGTTGATGTCACCATATGAATGTAATTAATATCTACGGTTGTACTGAAGCAATATTTGATTTATATTGACCAAAAAATGTCTGCTAAAAAAACTGCAACACTAGCCTTTTTTCACATTCCCTACACTCCCGCCTTCATGTTAAACAAATGGCCAAAGGGACACAGACCAACGCCTAATATAATTACTAGTCTGTGCGTCTTTTAGTCCTGCTACCCCAGGTTTTACCATACCTGTTGCGTGTTTAGCGGTGTACTGTCTTGAGTTAAGTTAGTTTGTATGTCGTGCGAATACTCAGTGTTGTGTTTAGGAAGAACAAATTAAATATCCTAACTCTAAACAACTTAACTCATCTGGTAGAATGTTTACTTTGAACAAGGATCATGGATTCGATTTCCAGTAGGACCACCGGATTTATCATGGGTAAAATGGGAAATTCCCTCTTTACATTGGTGAATTAACGGTCGAGTTATTGGAGGTTGGGTCTGTTCTAGATTTAAGCTAGTTTGTAAGTCTTGTCCTGTTATAATTAGTCGGCCAGTTGGGTCGTAAAGTACAATCCTAACCCAAAAAAACTAAGCTAAGCGAATTTGATAAGAGTTGATGAATGAAATGTAAAGATAAATTATTGACATGATTTATTCTTGTGAATTAATTAGCTTGTACTTAAATTAAATTACTTAACCAGATCAAACCAAATGGCGAATTTATACTTTTAATCATATTAATTTATTTCATATGATTAACTAGATAGATGTTGCCCGCGGCTTTGCTCGCGTGGAAGTTGATTATATACAAATACGAAAATATACATATGTATTTACAGATTAATTTAAAATATTACGTTACGTTGATGACCATAACTTGACCTCAGATCAAAAATAATGCAAGTCCGATACAAACTTTCACCCCCTTTTTCATCCCTTATTAAATAAAATTTCCAAAATTCCTGAAAGACGTATTTATTTGTTTTACGTCAATAACCGAAATACAAAATTTCGTTTATGTAACTTTCAAAATGACGGACTTTCATACATATTATCATACATATTATCATTCCCTATTTTGACCCCTTTGGGGTGGAATTTTCTAAAATCCTTTCTTAGTGGGTGCCTACATAACAAAATGAATATACAGTCCGAATTTCATGCTTGTAGTCTTGATAGTTTGCGCTCGGCGATGATGAATCAGTCAGTCAGTCAATCAATCAGGACATGTTATTTTATAAGTATAGAAGATGAATATTTAAAACAAATAACTAGTTTCAAATGTATTAATCATATCTAGATCAAATAAACTTTACCGACATAAAATAGGTTTAAATTAATAAAATAAGTGGAAATAGCCGCATAAATGTTTTAACGTCACTTTGAAATTCCAAAATCATACTTGAACATTTTTTCCTATAGTGTGATATGGGGTTCGGGAAAGTTGGGGGGTAATTTTGGGCAAGTTATCGGAGTATTTGAATAGCGAGTCAAACAATGGGAGGAGGTGCCCTTTCCCCAAGTATTTGACCCGTAATGCCCCTTGCAAGCTATCAAATGAACTAACACTTCTCGTTTCACCCCCCCCCCCCTCTCTTCACATGTGTTCCTAGCACTCTCCTCTTAATGATAATTAAATACACATTTCACCGTTCTAAGCGCTGGCAGAAAAACAAGTATCAATGGCTCTACGAGCTAATGAACTGTATATATTATCAGACTATTCAAATAATATGAATGTGAAGCAAAGTGGTATTGTTTCTTAATGGGGAATATTTGGAAATAGTAAAGTAATATAAACAATATCCCAGTAATCCGCATAATGGACTACTCCCACCTTTCCTCCACACTCAATACAAACTTAATATTGTTGCTGGTGGTGGGGGTCTTAAGAGTCCGTCTTACCTCAAGAATATAACCTAGCTTAGGTAGCTAGTACAGTCCTAACAAGGAGTCATATCGTGGTGCGATTTTCTGTAGCTTCATTTGAAAACTGTGGAATTAAGACCAGTTTAATGACTTTATCTAATTTTAAAAAGCACACAAAAATTGAAAACATTGATTAATTTTTAAATGAACCAAATATATTAAACTGATACCAATTTCACTGTTGTCAAATGAAGAATGCAGAAAACCAAAATTCGATGTTTTATTTTTACTAAAATATGTCAAATATTGCTCTAGTAGAAAAATAGAGTTTAATTTTCTTCTTTAATTTTTTCAGTTCCTGAATATCCATCATGAGTAAGCTGCATAGATGAAAAACTTTTTAAATAAATTCCAAGACATATTTTACAGATATTCAGAGACCGTTAATATTGCCTATGACGACAGTTAAACTCTGGTTTTATTGTAGAATTATTTGATTTATTTAAAAAAAAAGTTTTATTGTGAAAACTGACAAAACACTGCCCTTGAATAGTTAATTTTTGAATGTACTTATTAATAATAATATACAATATTAATTTATTGGTTATTTTCATTCGACTGAGGTGGTCTAGTAGCTAGATTATTATTATTAGCACCGCGTCTTACTACCCGTTCGGGTTATACGCACTTACGCTAATGTGTAATGGTAGGGTGATTGTGTAATGGTAGGGTGATTGTGAGATGAAATGAAGGACCTACAGTTTAACGTGGAACCCGAACCACGGTGGAGGCCTGGCATTCCACACATTAGTAGCTAGAGTTACTGGCTACTGATCCAGAGGTCCCGGGTTTGATCCACGGGCGCTTCTAGATGTTTCTATGAAGAAATGGGTCTGGAACGAGGGGTAAAATGGACAAATGATGAGCTACTTGAACGAAAACGTAGTGGCTCCGGTCTAGAAAACCGATTAGTGGATAATGGATTCTTGGTGATGACTACATGATACTCTCTATCCTCATAAGTTGGCAAAATCTTCACCAGCAAACGGTTGCCGCTATGTTGATATGGCTCGATTGCGGGTTAATTCCATATAGTTATTTAAATTAAATATCAAAATGCAATTTTTATACTATCTATTTTTTGTTTGTAAATTTAATTTTTTTTTATCAAATGTGTAGCTAATCCGGAGGTTTTTAAAATTATTAACTATTTTGTGTGTCAATAAAGACTAAATATATTTCTACAGAAACTTTTGTTTTTAATGATCTTATTCGAGGAAACTTTGCCTCAAGCTGAAAGCAAAAGATAAACCAGACGAGCATGGCCCTTGTAGGGAGAATTTTCATTTCCAATTAGGACTTAAATTAGGTTCATTTGAACGAAGGTTAAGTGGCAGTTAATGAGTAGCGAGTCACGAGGGGTAGCAAAAATCAAGTAGAAAGGCAATTACTTATCATAAGATAGCTCATTTGGGCGTATCTAATTAGTACACTTGATATATCAGCTACGATATACGACTCAAAGGGGATGTGCGAGCCCAATTTATAGATTTAAAATAAGTTATTTTGACCAAATGTATATTGAAGAGCCCAATTAGTTGATCTTGTTAGATACTAATATTTTTATATTGGTTTATTTAACTGAGAGTTATTATTAGCCTAATACTTGTGTGTTTTTAATATTTTTAACTAACCAAGAATTTATGGGAGTCAAATACAATTATAAGACCATCAAAAGTGCATTTGTGCATGGGTCCATCTAAGTACCATGATAATAAAGGGCTAGTGGGGAGGGGGGGATTTTAGGGCCAGGTATGTTGGGCCTAGGGTTAAATTAGCTGGCGAATTGTGTACTTCAATAACTTTTCTACCCACATCGCTCTTAGATTAGTCTAATACAGCACGATCGCAACAGAATGGACTGAAAATACCGGGGAAATTGGGGTTAGAATATCAGTCGTGTGTATTTAGGGTGTTTTGCTAAATGGTTTTCCTCTCTCCCTCCACAAAAATGGAGCTGCAGTTCCTTTGAAATTCAACAATAATCATCCCTAAGACTTGAGCGTAATTAAGGCATATGCTTATAGGCCAAATGGGTAGTAAGACATGGCGCTAAAAACAACTTTGTTCTAAGAAATTGGGTGATCAATACCTAAAATAATAGAATGTTGACTAACTTATTAAATAGGACATACCCTTAACTAATTAAGTTTCATTCACTAAGTGATATTTATGACTATAGAAAATTAATGTATAGTTGCTAGCATTTATTTATCTACTGTACATCTGTCAAAAATCAATACTATATGTCAAAAGTTAAAGCTGCAGAAAATTGGCTTATCGTACGAATTCACTAAAGTTATAATATTTAGTAATTTTTAATACTGTCAGACTAGTTTTTTTTTATATGGGCACCATACATTATGTCATGAACTTTTTTTTCTATTTCCCTTGTAAATTGCTAACGACCCGTTAGCACGTACACTCAAAATACCTAATATACATGATTATCATTTTAAATGCAAGAACTAATAAAGTATAATAATGTGTGGCAGATATAAATTCACTGTGACATCATATTGCTGGAAAAGCCCGTACTTGAGGAAAATGCCCCAGCTGACGGTTCGACAAGACTTAGACGAGCTACTCGTACAACAAATGAACATCTTACACCTGAGTCGTACGTTGAAGAAGTGAGGACTAGTGTTGGGCAGAATCGGATGAATAGAATCGATTCATTCGATTATTCTGAATAATCGATTCATTCGATTCTTTCAAAATCATTCGAATGAGAAAAACATTCGAATGAAAACATAGCCGACTTGACGCGAGCCGGCCGATTCATTCTCCTACCCCACCCTTGCGAGAAGTGCTGAGGAAAATCGACCTTATGATTATGAATGTTTCCAGGCTATCTCTATACAGGTCTTCATTTCTATTAGGTTCATTTTCAATAAATAGTCCTCATTGCTACACAATAATCGACCTTACGCATTCGAATTATTCTAAAGCTAATTTTATACAAAGTTTATGTGGTTGTACAGTTTACAATCGAATAACAATCAAAAATAATTCGAATGAAAATTACAAAATTATTCGATTATTTTGCTACATTACTACGTGGATTGTTCTTTTTCATTTCCTTAAAATTTTACATTCCTAACTAACTAATCGCATATAGCACGAATGGTTTGAGAGATAATTTTTTTAACGTTGACTTAAATTTTTTAAGTAGATAAGTATATACTTTTTATGTATTTAATAAAACATCGCCCGGCCGTAATATTCAGATCGTATTATAATTTTATTCACTGTAATAATTTTACGAATGTAAGCTTATAAATTTTTGTTATGTTTAGGAAATATTAAATGGTAAATTATTTTGACTCTTTTAAACACAAAGGGAAACTTATGTTCCTTATTTAATTATTAATCGTACGCAAAAGTATTTATATTACTGGCGAGCTACTTATTTGAGCGTTCACTTGTTCACTGTATAGTATTTTGTTGTGGCTGTACTTTGGTCTTTGACACTGTCACAAGGAACTAAGTGCAGTAATAGAAAAGTGTTGATAAGCTGTAAACTCAAAGGAATACGTGTTGGGATATCAGACAGCAGGGTGAAGAAAATAGTAGCACAAAACAAAACGAGAAACTAGTAACTTCTTTTAGAATTAGTAAACATCCGATTATTACCGACTCTTTACTACTTCTCAAAATCATTTGAATGATTCTTTCGATTTATTAGATTATTTTTCAAAGAATCGAATGATTATTCGATTCTTAAAATTATTCGACTATGCCCATTAATAGTGATGACTGGCTTTCTTGTGGTGTACTCAGCGGCCATGCGCTAGCGCTACACCTAATTTCATAGCTGAGGGAACAGCAGGTTTAATGGAGTGAAGATTTATCTTCGCTCTCTCTCTCTGTTACCTGTTGCCAAACCTTTTATTTTTCGTTTGTTGGGAAGTGAGGAGGGAGGGTTTACTTGGAAATCCCTCATTGTAAACAGTGCGGCATGGGGAGGTTGGGGGGTTCAATTGACAGGCAACAAGATTTCTTATCAGTGTAAAGCCATTTCTAGAAACATTGACTATTTCAACAATCTTATTTTTTTCAAGATTGAAGTTTATTAACTTTTTCTATTTCCCACGTAATTATGCTTAAAACTATTTTATCAATAAAGTTTTTTCCCTCATAGTTAATATACAAACAAATATATTACAACATGTATTTTATACTAACTACTATAAATTACATTCTTACTTGTTCTTAATCAGAAAATTAGGAAAGTCACTATCAATATCCATCAAAGCTTTAATTTTCTTTATGGTAGGTAATTCATTGTTACGGTAAAATGAATGTACCTTTCTGCTAATTGCTGCTTGAATAAAATTGTAATATTTATCCAAACGCTTCATTTGAGAGCAGTTATTTCTTTTTTATATTGTTGTCAGTAACGTTCCCTTAGTTTTGAATTCTTGTTTGATAGAGATTACTAACTTATATGACATACCTGCAGTTTGCATTGCCGCTTTATTTACGGAACAAGTTACGTCTTAACGAAAATAGGTGTAGACTCTTAACGCCATTGCCCTTTCTTTACTAATTAATATTTTCCTCTTGGAATGTAATTGTTTGTAACAAGCTGGGGATTCCATAATTTGGGTTATATTTTAACTGCTAACAATACACTATTATTCAAATAAATATATTAATACGCGCATAAAACTATAATTCCACAACCTTACGGCAAAAAAAAACCCAACATAACCAACACATACACAAAAAAATCATAACGTGATCAACAACAAATCTTTTTCTTCACAGATTACTAATAAATTATTAGTATTTATTTAGTTAATGTTTTTGAGCTAGCTATTAGGAACACGAGACTCAGACCAGCATTGCCAAATTTAATATACATTCGAAGGAAGACTGATCACGGAAAAAAAAAATGATAACGCTGTTGCTCAGTAGTAACCATTCAGTTCCCTTAGCAATTAAATTAGGTGTAGTTGTTGCTTGGCTCATTTTTAGGAAATTATCACCCCCTCCTTCTATTTTGTGAAATTCCCTTCTCAAATACGTCAGTCCATCTTGTTTAAAACAGCCATCCCTCGCTTCACTTTTTGTATTCTATTGTATCGATTCGTCAGAGGAGCAACTTGGACGTAAACCTACATCGGTGGACAAGCAAATTATGATTACGATGTGTGAGGCGTCAGTCTCTCCTCCTCACCGCAGATGAAGCCACGTCTGAGACATTGAGTATTTGGGTTCGTTAGAGTCTTTGGGTTCTTTTTTACTATGTCCATTTGACATAGTTTTGTATGTCAGATATTTTGACTGCGTTTTCTATGTCTATAAGGCGTAGTTTTAAATACTAGGGAAATGTATTGACACCCTAAACGGTAGGAACATACTTCAGCTAACTTAATGCTTAGGATCACATAATGGTTTAAATCAGTTTATCTAACGCTTTGTTCAATTACCTACTTAGGTCTGTGACAGATTTCAGTCTCTAATATCTCTAACTAGCAATCCAGCATGGTGTTTCCCATGACCCCTTCAAAAATTTGCTAAAAATAGCCTAATTAAAAAGATAATTAAAAATTTTAAAATCCAGCTTCGAGGTGCATTCGGACCCCCTTCCATCCATCTATGTTAAACATTTCAGATCTCTGCAAGCCAGCCGTATATTTGGCTGGGCACCACACACAAACAACCAGACCAACACTTCCTTTTAATATATATATAATGCACCTTTTTACATTCCAACCTGTGGGATAGCTAATAGTCCCTAGTAGTGGCTCGCGGGGTATAGTGTATTGTCTTCAGCCCCTTTCAGGCGCCGTTTGTATAAGTTAATATGTTTATTATTAGCACTAGTTATAGTGTGCCCTAGGTTGGGTGGAAGTATAAATATACTATTGATTGTCCAGGCAGTACTAATAAGGAATAGACCAGCCATAGTATCTAAACAGCCTAGATCCTTGGTATCTCTCATGTATTATTTGTAAACTGATAGTTCCTCTTCTAGGAGCTTAATCTTTGTGTTTCGTTACTCACTATGGAGTTAACTCATGCTAACTATCTCATTTAACTACCTATCTTGTAACTCCTTAAACTAGGACTTTCTAGAGTTAGGTATTGTCAACTATTATTATTTTATAGGTTTTGTAGATAAAAGTCTAATAGCCATCAGGCGGGAGTAGAGTTATGTAAAGAATCTTTTCATTCCATTATTAACGGCTTCTACTTTAAATTGCCAGTTTTATGAGGCAGACGCTCCTTCGTTGAAAAATGTGAGTTTGTTCTAGTATGAAAAGATACATATTTTCTTATTATCACATTCAACTTTCTTGTCATTGTTACAGGTCAATCATAGGTGCTATTCACCTGATGCTCCCAGTTAGAGCAACCTTAATTTAATTTAATTAACAGATTCTATTCCCTTCTATAAACAATGGAACGTTTTGTATGTGTTCTCTTCTAACCTATTGTACTACCTTGACTTACATAAAATCTAAATAAACAGTTTTGCAAATATTGTATATTTATCCTATGCGTGATCCTTCCCATCCTTCTTTAATTATATTTGTAAAAGTATTCATCACTTCTTCTATTTAAAAGTATAAGCGGCGATACACCCTGGGAAATATATTATTATTATTTAGCCCCACGTCTTACTACCCGTTCGGGTTGTACGTTTGGGAAATATACTTTTCCTTCTTTGTTAAATAAACTTATTGTTCATCATTTAACTGTGGTTTGAATTCATTTTCTCATATAGTTTATCATTTGAAATGTTTCCATTAATATAACATTACAGCAGTTACCTTTTGTTTGATTCCTGTCCTCGTGGCTAAATAGTTGGTTAGATCTCTCAAATTCTTAGGAGACCATAGCTCTATCTCAGATACAAGAACTTAAAATAGTTTGTTATATCTAGGTTTGTTTAAGGGCCGAAAAATTTCAATTCCTACCGCTAAGGTTGTGTGTGTAGTAATAAGTATGTTACCCTCGGTTAAATTAGCTGTATTCCGGTACCTTAGTTCCATCAGTAATGTAACTGAGCGTGGCGGTCTAGGGGTAAGGTGTCAGACTTCTGTGCTGGCGGCCGGGGTTCAATCCTCGGTCCCGGCAAAGATTTATCTGATTACCAAACCCCTCCTTCACCTCTGACAAGACATCTTGTGAATGTGTGGAATGCCAGGCCACCGCCGTGGTTCGGATTCCACGTTAAACTGTAGGTCCTTCATTTTCATCTCACAATCACCCTACCATTACACATTAGCGTAAGTGCGTATAACCCGGATGGGTAGTAAGACGTGGCGGTAATAATAAAAATAAATAATAATAATAATAAATAATAATAATAATATGTCTGCCTACTGAGCTATTAATATCGGATTAGACTCCAAGCATGACCGAAAAATGTATAGTTGGTAGAATGTAATTCTGGATAATGAATAAACGTTTGTGTTAGTTTTTATAAGTCGTGTGCTGATATAATCAGTCAGTTCAGAATGTACACGTTAAATACCTTAAATTAAAAATAAGTTAGCTGTAAACTATGATTTGGTTTAATCATTTGGTCAGAAAATATTTTGTTAATTTACCGGTGTTAATAATATTATTAATGAAAAATGCAGCTTCTTCCAAGACTGTAAAGATCCTTTCCTCAATTTCAAAGTAGACAATGTTTTGGAAAGGGAAGCGTAGTGCTTGCTAGACACTTTTGTAATTGTCTGTACCGACTCAATCTTAGCCCACCTTAAGTCTAGGCGGTGGCGGTAAAACGTATCTCCCCTTACCTTCATTGAAACACGCACCTACTTATAGATTACCGAAAGCCTGCACTCTAACGCGCCGGCGTTATCTGAACAAGTCTTTAGGCTTCACCAGCTCTTCCAAGACAGTTACCTAGTTACGAGAGTAATCACAAAATGCCTCCAGATTTATACGATGTAGATTGCGGCCAATGAGAAGGGAAACAGAGGAACGTTAACAAAGAGAGAATTCTGAGAAAGTTTCTGAAAACTCGCCAAGTTAAAATATGTTCGCTTCGATTAGTTTTGTAATTAAAATATTATTTACGGGTGGCTTCTTAATGTATTTAATTTTTATTTCGAAAAAAGGAATTCAACCGTGCATTTTTTCTAACCAAAAAAATATTATCTTTAAAAGAAAATGTGTATTTAAAATAAACTAGCTGAAGCAGCTCAAGTGCAAATTTAATTTAAAATGTCTTTTAATTATTATTTTTATCAAAAAGAAAAATAATTAACTTATTTTAACGTTTGTCACAATTCATGTATGTATCAATGGTTGGATTTTAAAAGAATAAGCTTTTAACATCCTTTTGTAAAAATATATGTTGTTGCAAACAATACTTGTCGAAATATTTTTATTAAAAAACAAATATTTTTATTCATAGTTAAATTCTAATTTCTCTTAAGAAGAGACAATAAAAGAAGAGGAAAGGAAAATAAAAATACGTATTCATGGCATGCACAGTAGTTTGGTGAAGTTTCTAACTTTTGGTTCTTATTGCACTTATATTAAAAACCTGTCCTTGCAAAGAAACTTGTTTATTTCGTTGTCAAGGTAATCTTAACATAATATCATGTCAGATATTCCGTGTGTGTGCGTGACTGTTTATTTATGTAGCTCAAAATAAATCTTAAACTTTGTACATAAAATCAATTTGCAATCTCCCAAGTATGCTTATTTGGGGGGGAACGGAAAGTATCTACTTAAAACTAACTCATATACTTAAATTTTAATCTTAAGAATAAATTGGTTCATAAAATACTTTTATTGATTTTGACTCTACGCCAATATTTAAAAAGAGGGGCTATTTTGTAAAGTATCTGAGGATCGGAATACACGAAAGAGGGACAGGGTAAGTGAGCGAAGGGGATTTAATGATTTAATTTGTGGATATGATTAAGTTTTATAGTGATGAAATAACTTAAATATTTCAATTAAGTGATAAATGAGAAATTGTATATGGGAATCTAATCCTGGAGATATGTATGTATACGTCAATACTCACGAACTACGGTGACTAAGTGGTACAGCACTGGTGCTCAAAGCCAAGGTTATTGGGCTCGTTTCTCGTATAAGGGTTGTAATTCTTTATATAAATGGAACTAGTACCATCCTCAATACTGATGCAGTGGACAACCACTGTGGCTTATTTATACATTAATTTTTAAAATGTACTTTTAAAGTATATGTTTAACAGAAACAAGATAAAGTCAATCTTTTTTTAACACTAATAAACGTATACGAATAGGTTAATTAGGTGAGTTTCATTTAATTTATTTGAGTTATTTAACGTGCACTTTATGAACCAACTGATTATATCAGCACACAACTTATAAACTAATTTATATCTATAACAGATGCAACATCCAGTTAATTCTTCACTGTAAAAAATGAAATCCACATTTCACAATTGATAAAAAAAATAACTATTCCAGAAATCGAGCTTGGGACCCTTAGTTCAGTAGACGGACACACTACCGACTGAGCTAAGGTGTATGATAATTACACTAGTGAAGTAGAAATAATGAAGGTGTAAACTATACGAAATATACTCGCAATTGCGTAAAGGAAGTGTGAAAAATTAATTAGAAAAAAACCTTGATACACCCTACTTCAATTTGAACTTACACCCCTTTGATTGAGCTTCACATTTAGACTGCGGGCCCACCGGTGAGGGCTAAAGAATATCAAATTACTACTAGAGTACCTTCAAGTAGATTTATTAACTTTAATTGTATAGCCACAACTAGAGCTGGTTGGAAAAATCGCTTTGTTTGGGTTTACCTAGTAGGTCGGACACAAATTATTTGAACTACTAAACGACTGCACTTTAGCAAAGAAAACATTTACCTTTGAGGAATAATCGACATTTAAAAAATTAAACAATATTTTTAAAAGATTATTGATGCCTGGGAAAACTAGTATATGCACACTAAGTGGCGTATTCTGAGAAAACTTAATAGGTATGCTGTACTCTAAAAGTTGCAACAGAGATTTGGGGGCCGAGGACCCTCAACCACCGTTGTCCAAGAAAGTCAAGGGATTATTTTAAGGTATATTTGAAGATGTGTCTATATAGAACAGTGGTTCTCGAACATTTATTATTTCCCTTTAACTGTATGAAATCTGATGAAATTTTTAGCCCCCCTCTCATATTCTCTCTTACTTTATTTATCCATAACGATGATTACCATCCACTAAAAATGTAATAAAAGTAGCTCCATGGTGTCAGCCCGCATTTAGGCTATACCTACCGAGTGGCTACCAAACTGTTTGGCGATTTAGTGCCAACTCTTGCGTATAGAGAGTGCCATGTGGTCAGCAAAACGATGACTCCAGCCATTAACCTCGGCTTTCTATACCGGAGCCACTACTACTTTATTCGAATAACTTCTTATTTATACACCCTAAGCTAAATACAACCCGTTACAGACCCACTGCTTCTCAGATAATCTGGACGCACCGGGAATCAAACCTGGGTCTACTGGATCCGTAGCCAGAACCTACGACCACTAGACCACATAGGCGGTCCTCAAATTGTAATGATATCTACATGGTTAGAAATTTAAGTAAATATTAATGTCGGGACTAAGAGTGGTATGGGCACATTTCTGAATGCATAAGAGACGGACCCTATTCAATTAGGCTAGTGAAATTAAAAGCACACAGTTAGCAATACTCAGACCAAACAATCAAAATAAGAGTAAAATGAAGTTATACATCGATCAATAGTCCATCAGATCTTGGTGAGAGGGAATCAGGTGGATTGTCCAACTCACGTTGCAATTAAAACTATTTTATAAAGCCTAACTTATCTCACACAATGCTGCTTCGAAACAAACGAGTCTCCCAACTTGAGAATTTATGCTCCTGAAGCTATTTAGAAGCGTAAACTCTGACTAACATAGGGGAAATTATTTCGGACTATTAGAAAAAAAATTATAAATAATAGCTTCGATACTTTTTGCATTATTTAAATCTCTTAATTACTATAAAACTACTACAAATGATTTATAAAAGCATTTAATATTTATAAATATTCTCGGCCTTCAGGGTTCAGGAGGCTGCGCAACCACAAACCCGCTCTCCATCAAAATTTCATTCTTGCTACAGCCTTGATTGAATGCCTCCCCCCAAAGTAAATGGCTGGGTGAGCCACTGATTAAGTAAAATTATATGAAAATATATTTTTATTATTATTATTATTTATCACCGCGTCTTACTACCCGTTCGGGTTATACGCTTTAAGTACTAATTACGCTAATGGATTGGGAATTGGGAATGAATTGGGAAGGTTTAATTAGAGGAAGTGAACCCGCATTTGCGTGGAGGGAGAGTGGAAAACCATTTAGGAAAAACCATCCCCAGTTCCCCCGATCGAGATTCAAATCTCGATCTCCCCGTCCTCGGCGGTCGAGCTCAACACGACAAGCGCGTTAGCTAACTACGCCACCAAGGCGGGTATTTTATTTTACCTTTTCCTTCTAAATCATCTTGAAATGGTGAAATCACGCTCCTAACTTTTGGGATTATTTTATGTATAATTATAAAATATCAAAATAACTAACAAGTCATTAATGTAAAACAAAAACTAGAAGAACACTATTAAAATTCCACAATCCTTTCTACTAAAGAAAAACAAGAATTACCGTCATCTTCGGTTAAAGTAGCCTAGTCCTCC
>CABFVZ010002545.1:66263-113184 GCA_902151445.1 Timema monikensis | reverse complement strand
CATGTTTAGTGAGCACACTTTCATGTGATCATTATATGAGAGTTAAAAACAGTTGAAATATTACAACAGTAAGAATTGAATACATATATTTTATATAATTTAATATTAGCAGCAGTTAAAATTCTCTTTCTGAGCAAACTTATTAGATCAGCAAACAAACTTCAATTGAGTTAATTCTAAAACAGACACAATATAATAGCCCTACGGCCATCAATTTATCATAGATAAATGGAAAACCTATAATTTCACCAATATTATATTCATTTACCTTTTACGACAGATTAATTAGAATGTTTTCTAGAATATCTCTCAAATAATTCAACTTGAAATTAAAGCTATACTTTCATAAATTATAAAAGATAATATCTAAGTCTTGACTTATATTATATTCATTCACTCCTAACGAAAGATCAATAAGAATGTTTTCTAAAATGTTAATATTATAAATGCTTAAGTTTTTTTTCTGAGAATCTAATCTGAGACCCTAAAAAGGTAACATACGTGCAACTGAGTCAGCTAATGTATCATATTATAAAAATGTATTGATTTATTTTTTAATAGAATATTAACGGATTTTAATGTACTATACATCATCATATTTAATTAGTTTTCATTAACTAATGTCTTTATAATATAAAATCTGTTAATAATATGCACATCTTACCACGTTTATACCACTAACCCTAAAGACTGGTTACTGATAAAACATGTCAGTTTTAGGAAGGCTGCAGTTGGTATGCGAGTTAATAAACGTTTATATGAAATTAAACCTGCAACAAAATATGACAGATCATAGTTTTACTTTTAATGGGCACCATAAATAAATTTACTATAACTCTGGACAGATGGGTTCTAATATTTTAATTTTGACCATAAAATAAACGTAATGAAACCTCTAAAATCTATTTAACTCCCATGTCAAAGCCAAAACCACATCAACTAGGAAATTACTTAACTTTTATTGTTGTAGTAATTCAATAAATATAAACAAGTAAAATGATGTGTGGTCATGTCATTAAACTTATTAAAATTGGTATTAGAGTGTACAGTATTTTATGCCATCAATATAATATAAAACTATAGATATATAAATGTGTATACTCATTATTATCGGGTGGCATTTCCATGTTCCCGGATACTGTTGGTGAATCTCCTCTACTCTGTCCTAGTCTGGAATTTCTTTTTCTTCATGACGTCGTCCAGTATGCTTATCATAACTGCTATATCCATCTTGACAATGTCCATCCGGCAAGATCAAAGTATTCCAACTAGTATATTTACTTTCACATATTTTTCCTGGTTCAATTGGACTGATTCTGCTGGTCCTCCGTGCCCAAACCATTGAGGCATATATGTGCTGAATGGAGCTAGCAGCAATGTTTTAATCCCAGATTACCTTCTAACCTCCTCGTTTCTTATCTTGTCCAACTTTGTCCTTTATATCGTAGTCATGACGAGTCGCTCTTAGTGAGAATCTTTCGAAAAGGTCAAGGTAAGTATGAAGTAACTGTTGAACATTACGAAATTGGTTTTCTTTGAAACTTTGGAGCCCCAAAGGATCACCCTAGGTTTATGGTAGAAGGGAGACTTTCTTCTTGGCTAGATTGTCACTGGAGATGACACTGCCAAAGTAGGTCAAATTGTACACGTTCTCTAACTGGTGGTCTGCTAGCTTGATGTTTTCCGGTCAGCACTCTCTCTGCTCAATGCCATCACTGCTGTATTGTGCTCACTGATATTGAGATTTAAATCCCGGAACTTGACCTTATTCTTGTTGAGCCTTGCCTGCACCCCCTCATATATTCTTCCTCGGATAGTGACTATATAAACGAAGACCATATCATTAAGGTGGAAATGTAAGGAACGTGAGAAAAGATCAGTGTTTGTGCAGTTTTTGTATCAAAACTTATTTGGCCAAAATAATTCAAATATTGCTTCGGAAAGAAACAGAGTTTAATGTTCTTCACATAGTGATATTAACAGTTATTCAATATCTGTCCTGAGCAAAGTTAGTAGCATTAGATGTCAAACTTTTTAAGTGAAGATAAAAAGTTGTCATTAAATTCTAGGACATCCTTGAGAAATAGTCAAGAAATGTTATAGTCACCATGTGAATAAAATTAAGCTCTATGTTTGTACTGAAGAATAATTTTATTAATTTTGACCAAAAAGTGTTTTGATATAAAAACTACAAAAACAAATGGAATTTTCTCACGTCCCCTCCAACTCCTTAACTTACCCGATGGTACTTTGATGCTCTTCAATATTTCGTCATAGACGGTGATAAACAAAAGCGGGGACAGTATGTTGCCTTGCTAAACAACACTGTTCGTCTGGAGCCAAAGCAAGTGTCCCTCACCTAATCGCACACATCTGGAATAGACCTCGCACAATATCCGGATCATTATCACCAGTCCTTCAAGCACCATCACACTTCTCAAGCTATTCCAGATATTCTCTTCTGCCACACTTGCTCATAAGACTTCTCAATACAAAGGAACATGTGTGACATGTTACAAAAGAAAAACCATAGATATTATACTCACTCAATCAATCCAGATGAGAATCCACCCGTACTGCCCACTTTCAAATTCCGGGTTAATGGACGAGAGTGCCAGGAGTCAGTTGAGCTAAAGAATCCATTACTTCATTAGAAAATATACGTAGATAAAATACATATTTTTTAATTAATTATTATTATTATTAGCACCGCGTCTTACTACCCATTCGGGTTATACGCATTTTTAATTAAAATATCGCAAGTAAATTTATGTTGAAAGTAAAATAACGTTTAAAGTTCAAAATCATAATTTAAACACAGATAAACTCTTATCAATTTGCCGCCCATAGATTAAGACAAATAATTATTCAACTATTTTGTTAAAATTAACAATGTAAATTGAAAAAGTTTTCTCAAAAAGATTGCGCAAAAACATCTCCGTAATTTTTTTTTAAACTGGGTTTTAATGGAAATTAAATGTTTTTGGTGCAGTTAATTAAAACCCTACGTTTCATTTGCTAATATTCCAATTTATTATGGACACTACAAACATGGAAGTGCTTTTTGATGTTCCAATTGAAGTTTTGTTTATTGCTAAATTCATTTAAATTTGAATTCATCATATTATTAATGGGATATTCAAACAAGAGACAAAGATTATTAATGCCAATTTATAGTTAAATGAGTTCCACTTTGGTTTAAATAGTTAATATTATAATAATTATATCATCTGATTCGGTGGTCGATTGGTCTAAGGCTTCATTCTCGTGTGAGAGTGGCCTGTTAAAGACGGGGATAACGGGGTTCGAGTACCATTCGGATCTAATGGGTATAGAATGGGCTTTCAAACTACTCTATTGCGTAAGCACCTAAATCGATAGTAATTATTTTATTTATGTGGGGGACGCTGGCAATTTTACTTTTCTCGTTTATGTCAGGTGACACTATCACTAATCTCACGACCATCAGGTAAACGACCAGATTCATTGTCAACAAAAATAATCAGTAGTCTGTACCTTTACAATAATTAATAAATATATATGTGCTGGATTGACTGGAACATTGGACTGCACCTGTGATTTCGATGTTGCTGGAAGCTATGACTACTAAAGTAACATACAGCTCTGATATAGGTGACAGTTGGTATGTGACTTGATTTTAAAAATGTACAAAATAATATTGTGCTATCTTGTGATACATAAATTATCAAAGTTTGTCAGCACATCAACATCAAAACCAAGGCAATGTTACAATACATACAAATTAGCATAAATAAAGTAATCCTCTCTTATAATTAATAATAGTGTCATAGGAGAGAGATTTTTAAAATAGTGAAGATACCGTGATAGTAAAAAAAATAGTTCTACAAACACAAAAAATATCATACATTCCTTTTTTGAATTATTTAAATTGTGTATACCTAAATGTCAAAATAAAATCTTATTGCTATACAAAAAATATCATTGGAGTTCCGTTTAAGTGAAATATCAAAAGTAAGGCTAAGATGTTTATGACCTTAAAAATCACGAGTGATATATGTAAATATGTCCCAGAAAATAGCATTTTATGACCTAAAATTTAACAAATATGGACTGAAACTATGTTAATAATAATAATAGACATTATTAAAGATATGTCTCAAATCAAGGAAGTAACTTGCAAAAATATTTGGCCAACCAATCTTTAATTATTGATTACCTTCTCACCCTCCTCAGTGGCGTAGTTGGCTAACGCGCTTGTCGTATTAAGCTCGACTGCTGAGGACGGGGAGATCGAGGTTCGAATCTCAGTCGGGTGAACTGGAGCCGGTTTTTCCTAAATGGTTTTCCACTCTCCTTCCACGCAAATGCGAGTTCACTTCCTCTAATTAAACCTTCCCAATTCCTAATCCATCAGCGTAATTAGTACTTAAAAGCGTATAACCCGAAAGGGTATTAAGACGCGGTGCTAAATATTATTATTATTATTATTATTATTATTATTATTATTATTATTATTATTACCTTCACTTCACACACATAACAGAACAATATCGATCCATCAGTATTAATGTACTGTTCACCAAATTATCTCAAATAAAGTTTTGTCCCCTACTTTTATGCATGCTTAATATCTGGACAGATAGAATATACACTGAACAGGTTTCTTATCACATTGAATGAGTAGGTCACAAGCTCACAACTAATTCACAGAAATATTTTAAAGAAAACCAGGAAAACCTTTACAAACAGAACAAGAAATCAGGGGGAGAGGGGACAGTTCTACAAGGTGACCAGTGACACCAACCCACTGAGCTAATCTCCTGACTTTCATATTAACCGTAGCTCTCCAGGAAAAGTCTTTCTTGAACTAGACAAACTAAACCACCTAAAATTGTCAGAAATATTGAATATGTTTCGAGAAATCAAAACCAGATATGATACTTACCTACAAGTAAGCTGTTCATAAAATATTTACACAGTAATAACATTAATATAAAATTAAAAGTGCGTATTGTGTTTGATAAGAGTTAAAAATATACAGTTGTTTAAGTAATTTGAATCTACATATCATTGTAAGCCCCCAAAATTAGGCAATTATGACATAAAATTGAAAACTGCTCAAAATTTGCACTTAAATGCAAAATAAAATAAGTATATTTGGGGTCAGTGTATATTAATAAATGTTTATAATCCATTAAGCATTAAATTTTATGTTTAACTAAAAATGCATGCCATAAAATTGGAGCCCCAAAAGAGAGAAATAAACGGAGGTTGATTCAAGCACAGCTGCAGACATTAAATAACGAGCATTTGATTCTCAAGTAAAAACTCAACACTATGTATTTTCTTTGGGGTAAAAGTTATTCCGGATCTTCATTATATTGATAGATTTAATTCAGAAGTCATAACTTTTCACTCAAAAGTGTTCAAGGACAATATCATAAATATATGTCATGATAGAACTGATGAATGGGGACCGAGTGTAAGAAGAGTCAATTAGACTATTTAAGATGTACATGCTACTGATGTTGTTTATTATAGGATATGTTCAACAAACTTCCGTACAGGCAAGGATATCCCAAAATAGCTTTCTTCCGAAATAAAAGGAGACACAGGAAACAAAAGGAAGAAATTAGTATAAAAGCCTACAGACACCATCAGTACCAAAGTTTTCCTTAGAGTCTGTGACGTTTTTTGAGAAGTGTGGAGATGGCTAGCAAAAACTGCATTCCATATATTAAGGATTTCAAACACCCAATACGGACAAAAGGCTTAAGCTTTCCGGAAGTATATCTTTCACCAGAAATGAAATTGACGGGGAAAAAGGACTGATGAATGTAATGTTCTGTTTGCAGATAGTGAAACAGGCACACGCAAAAGTCAGAACATACATATAAATTACACAAACCGATGAGACCTGTGTTGTTGGGAATAATACCGATTTCTTGTTCTACTTTTGAATGTGACACTACCATATTCAAGAGGTTTGTATTAAAAAAAATTGGAATATCAAATTTATAAAAGAAAAACTAGATGAACTTTGTGATATCCTTCTGTTAATCGAATCATTTCTTGGTTGTGATATTATTTTCAAATTATTTAGCATTGGAAAACAGGTGGAATTTAATCTTTAAATGAGTGATACAATCTTTCAGAAAGCCATCAAGTTTTTAAATATGATGATGAGTCAAAAGGATAAGTCATTGCTACTGGGGAGCAACTAACTATAAGAGTGTACAAAGGCCTAGGAAATGAGTCTCTTCTTTCCTTAAAGGTTGAGAATATTCGAACACAAGGTTTTTACATCCAATGGGATTTTGTTCACCATGAAAGTCTTTCTCCTACTCCATTTGTAATGACTAATGAAATACCTCTATTTGATGGGTTATCTCTAAATCATGGAATGGAAAGGCATTTTTTCCCAACTGAGGCTAGCAGATTGGGGATGTTGACTCCCTGTTATGAAGGGCTAGAAATCTGCTCAAGATAATATAAATAATAATTAAATAATTTCCTTGAACAGCAATGGGAATTGTGAAACATTAAGTTGCTCGCTAAGAAAATGTGGTCTGTGCTGTATGTCAGTTTGTAGACATGCCTGGGAGTAAACTGTGAAAACAGAGAGACAAAATATTAAATTGGTCACGTACCTTGGTAAATAGATTAATTTGATGTAAGTAATGAGTGTGCCTAGATTTGAAATAGTTTCTATGCCTTTTCTTCAACATGATGTAATAGTACGTATTAAAATTTTCATAACCGTATGGATTGGTAATAATTTAACCCTTGATTGAGGCTCAAATGTTGGTCCTAGGCAGATTATGTTCAGGGACTTTCTTGTAGATAATTTTATAAGGTATAAGTTATATTTATATTATTTTTAATATTATTCTTTGTTCATGAGAAATTTAGGGAAACATGATTTGTTTATTGCCATTTTCCAAGAACTTTCCCAAGGAATTGGTTGATGGTTTTTTTAGGATACAAAAAATAAACTTTTTCCAAATTTGTGGCATAATAATTATTTTGTAGCAATTATTACCATGTAAAATATTACTTTCTTTCTATTATATCTGAATTTGCACTAATATGGCAGGGATGAGGAAGGAATAGTTTAGAAAGTTTGTACCTACATTTACTTGAAGCTATAGTAGGAAAGTATCAACCCTCATTATATATAGCTGGGATTTGAACCCCAACCTCCACGTCCTTGCCAAACCAGATAATACGAGTTTGATGTGTAGTTCACGTGCCAATATATGGGGGTTGAATAATATTAATTTTCTGATAACTCTGAATAATAAATCCCGAGAATGCTCTACATCCACTCAATCGGAAATTGATTATTTTAATAATTACGTCCCCCACAAAAAAATATCAATATTTAAATAAAAATTCTCAATTCTAAAAATGTAACATTATTTATTTAATAACTTTTGAACATGAGAAGACGATATCCATCTTAAAATAAAGCAGAATGCAGTCATTTCTTCCGCTTCGGTGGTTAAATGGTCTACGACAGGTCGTAAATTTCGTAATATACTAGACTGCCAGTGATTAGATAGAGGTTCGAATCCCAGTTGGGTGTTGTAGTGTTGAGGTTTCCTATATTATTTAAAACTCTCCCACCATGCAATTACAGGCACTCTTCCTCTAAATTCAACCTTCTCATCCCTAGCACATTAGCGTAATCAGTACATATATACGTATAAACTGGGTGGGAAGTAGGGTTTGGTAGTAAAAAAAAAGAGTCAATTGCGTAGGTACTTGAAAATAAAATACAAACAAATTAAGATTATAATCTTTAAAACTTGAATAACATTTGGTTTCAACTAAAGCAAAACTATTCAATAGTTGTAGTGTGAACGGTCTCTCAAAGAGACCGCAAGCTCCTTTTCTCCCACTTCTTCTCTAAAGCGAGGTATCTGGTATCACTGTACAAAAAACATTAATACAAGTTGAGTGAAATAAACCACCGTAAAGTTCGTGTCCCTCAAGCCTCTTCACCAGCATATATTTGATAAATGTGGCAACACGGCTAACTCTAGGCTGGAGCTTACTCAAAACATACCCAAGACTTCGTTGAACACGTGTTTCTTCAGAGTTGCGTTGATCTCGTTTCTCATATTTTATAATAATAATAATAATAATAATAATAATACTTAGCACCGTGTCTTAGTACCCATTCGGGTTACACGCTTAAGTACTAATTACCCTAATGTGTTAGGAATTTGGAAGTTTGAATACAAAGGAAGTGAACCCTACTTTGCGTGGAGGGAGAGTGGAAAACCAATTAGGGAAAACTACCCTGGATCACCAGAGCGATATTCGAACCTAGATCTCTAAGTCCTCGGCAGTTTACCTCGACACGAAACTAGCGCGTTAGCCTACTACGCCACCTAGGCGGGTCATACTTATATGGTAATCAGTGGTATACAATAATTTGGTAAAATATGATGAAGGTCCCAGGTACAATTCATATAGGAATAAGCATTTTTTGATATTAATAATTGCCATTAAAACAATGTTAATAATCAAACATCAATTTCATGTGTTCTGCAGCTGTCACTGTTGATATTTTATATTATATGTATATATTTTATAAAATATCAACATCTAGAAATGAGGGCAGTAATAATTAATAACGGTAAACTGCCGTTCACACAATAAAATACTAGCACATTATATTTTAGTGATCAGAAATGATATTATCTTTCTATATAACTAATATAGTTTTTTAGTGATATATATAATATCATATATATATGATATATAATATATATCATATATATATATATGATATATAATATATATCATATATATATGATATTATATATATCTTATATATATATGATATTATATATATATGATAAATAATATATATTTATATATCACTATAATATATATGATATATATATGATATATATGATGTATATATGATATATATAATATATATATGTATATATTACTATAAAACAATATTAGTTAAATAGAAAGATAATATCATTTATGATCTCTAAAATATAATATGTTAGTATTTTATTGTGTG
This sequence comes from Timema monikensis, assembly GCA_902151445.1. Classification (NCBI taxonomy): domain Eukaryota; kingdom Metazoa; phylum Arthropoda; class Insecta; order Phasmatodea; family Timematidae; genus Timema; species Timema monikensis. Next base: position 104,153 of record CABFVZ010002545.1, on the reverse strand, counting down.
AACGGCAGTTTACCGTTATTAATTATTACTGCCCTCAATTCTAGATGTTTACTCACAATTTTGTAACGAGAGCACGACTAAATCTATATTTTCTTGCCTTGCGAATGAACATTTAGAGTACCTTCTAGAAAATACAAATACATTTTTTGTGATAAAAATTCCTAACATCTTACTGTAATATTAGTGCTAATTTGTGTGTATTTATATCTTACAAAATTTACAGCTGCATATCTCATGACTTGATGTATAAATACGTGAAAGTATAAAAAGTATTAACTTTTTTTCTAGCTGTAAGATAGGTCTAGTTGTGAGAAAATCTAGATACACACGATCTTCATGCCGAATATTTTATGAATGTTTATTAAATATTCGAGAATCTCTGACCTCGTATGCTAGTTCCCCCCCATCCCCCCACCCTCTTTACTCCACAAACCTCTGTCGGATTACATTCCCACTGAGTCCAGCGTCTATGTTTTGTTGGTCCTACGCTATCTAGCGCATGCCAGTCTACGATCGAAGTCAGTCCTAAACTCGACCGTGTCTGGCTGTCTTTATGTAAAACTCTAAAGCTTGATTCATACGTTTGAAAAAAAAAAAATGGAGAACAGAATCTTTTTGAATGGAACAGAAATTCATTCACACAATAGCATAAAAATTGTAAGGTCCATCAACACCCATTATTCTTTGCAAGACAAAACTAAAAACAACTGATTACCTATATATTTTATTTTCTAGCAGGTTAACAAATATTCAAGATAAATATCATGAAAATTAGTTTCAGTGCATCACGTGATCTTATTTCTAAACTGCGCCTGTTTTTCTGTGAACGTATGAACCCACAATAAATCCTAGTAATCATTTAAAAAACATCGCTTGTAAACTTTGTTTGGGTATTGTTTCTTGATGCTTCTACAATAATTCCTGCTACTCACAAACAAATGGAAACAGTTTGTAGACCTGAGAAACAAATGACTTTCACATTATTTGCAACCAGGTAAACAGTGTTTGGCATCCAGACCTCAATGTACAAAAACCACTTCCCGCCCATTTTTTCTTGTCGATTTCGGATTATTCCTAAGCTCTCTACAAAACTACACAATAAGGGCCTTAACTTTTTTTCAACTTTATTAGTATCAACTGAAAACTTTTCATAGGCTTCATTTAGAACTGTTCGTTTTTTACGTGATTATTGTCGTCGTCATCTGTAACATTACACTGTAGTAGTATTATATATCTATACCACTTTAAGAGTTGGATCGACTGTCCAAGACAGGACACAAAAGAAAAAAATGGAAAAATAAGGAACTTATGTGCTCTGTGCAATTATACTAGAACAATTGTCTTGTCAACAATGTTTGCAAACTCGTACAGACAGGCACACTTTATTACTTGAAACTGATTTTAAATGAATGGTCAGAAATATTGTTTTCTCTTTGGGAAACGCAAAAGAAACCAGGAAAAATATCCCAAACTCTTTCCATAAAACAATGAAAAAAGTTTCGGTAACAAGAGAGACTTCATTTTCATGTGTGTGCAAAAAATATTTTAGGAAAATGTTTACCAGTGAGCACTAGGCTTAAGACCTTTGTCCTTGAAGTTGAAACTCTATCTGTCTAGACACTTAACCTCCTGAGAGCTCTAGTTCGTGAAGCCGCTTTATGTCAGAATCATTATAATGACGTCATTACCCGCCAATAAAAACTAGGTCCATCAAGAGCTCAGATCTCATTTCACCCTGTAAACTACCGATCCCGTCAATAAATCACGAGGTGTATCCAAAAGGAAAACTCTGGCTGTCGTCACCTGGTCCTTGTTATCGTCATTAGGGACAGGGATTGCAAGTTACAAGCTCTAATAGGCTACATACCATGTAATGAGAGATGGAACTACATGATATTGAAAGGTAATGAGTGAGTGATGGTGTCTCAAATAATTTCATACATTCAAAAGTTTCCCAGTATCGATATAACGTAGAATATATATTTTACATTTTATTGACAAGTAGAGATATAATTATTCACGATTTGTTTTCATTTAAAAATTCCTCGGGAAGATCATAACATGGATGGAAAGGTAATTAATTTATCTTAGTAAAAATTAAGTTTGAAGAAATTATAATAAACCCGTTAATGTACACTCCTTATTAGGGATATGGTATCGAAAGAAAAGTATCGATACTAGTAAGTATCGTTATGGAAATTTTAATCTGAAATATTTTTTTTATCTAGTAATCTATAATAATTTCAACTTTTAAATCATAATTGAATTTCCATATTTAATTAAACACTGAAAACTATAATGGATTTTAATACTTTAAAACAAATTTTACAGGTTGCTTTTTTCGCTATCCAATTTCTTAAAAAACTTTCATGATTATCTTCTGAGAGCTGCCATTTATTAATTACAATCTCCATTTATAAACTCTATCAAGAAAGATTATTAGCTATTGACAAACAATAAAATAATGAACCCCCTTTTTGTCTGCTTGGGACACCCTTAAGGACCGAGTTCACTGAGTTCTACAAAAGATTGTTTAGTTTAGTTTTTGATGACTGTGCTCATTGATCAAGGAATGGGTAGTAGACTGGTCTCCAATCAAAGTGTAATTTGTTCTGGCTGTTCCTTCACAATCCACCCTAGTAAACATTTGGTCCCAGACTCCCAGCATGAGTCAAATTAACAACAAAAAAAGATTGTTTCTTTTAATACCGATATGATACCAGAGTGTGAGTACTAATATCAGTAAAAGTATCGGGAAAATGTATAGAGTAAAAATACTAGTATCGAAAGGAAAGATATCGATAATTGTTTCACATCTCTAGTCATTATATCCTGAAATATAGCAATCTTAACTAGCAAGGCTCTACTATGACGCAGCTTATAATACAGAGTTGAAGTGTGATCTGTGAAGGTAAGACAATAAACTGAGAATATAGTGTGATTTTTGTAGTCTTCATCTGTCCTTTGGTTTATTATGTATATTAATGAGTCTAGAGTGCCCTGCACATTCTTCCTCACCGTATTTCATAGCCCGTTTAGAATATACGCACAAATGTTAATTACACTTATGAAGAGATAATTAGAAAGATAGAATTTAGAGTAAATGTACCCACATTTTCGTGGAGTAGGAGGGCGGAACCGTTTAGGAAAAAAATTCTCAAAACGCCCGACTGGGATTATAATTATTATATCCTCATCAAATACAGTTCAATCAACTGCCAGCGTGACTTATTTGACCATTGGGGAACTGTAATGTACTTATAATCATCACTCTACTATAAAGCCACATGGCTGACTCACTCACTGACATTGTTTACCCACTTCCAGATGAGCTAATAACTTGAAATTTGGCAAACTTATAGCTTCTAGCCTGTAACCGACATTAAAATTTCAAAAAGTTAAAAATTTTAATTTCTAGCCCCTCTAAAAAACTCCAAAATTGTGGAGCAACTTTAAAGTCGTTGCGGACTTTTCTTTGGAGGCCTCTTGTGGCTAAACGGTAAGATCTAAAAAAAATTGGATTGCACCAGAGCTAAGTAAACTCTGCACATTTTCCATATATTTTTTAATTTTTTGACACACTTATGGAAAACCTAGAATCATAAAAGTGTAAAAATAAATCAACGTTTAAAAAAAACGCTGGAATTACATTAGTTTATCCTCACTGGGGGTTTGGGGCCGTAGCCCACAACGAGCAAAGCGAGTTATTCTATATAAAATTTATGTTACAAAAATTATTTATTTTACTAGACTACACTGGATATCATCGCTGAGGTCACTGCATGTTTACCATTGAGAAAGAGCTCTGTCATTATCTCGTTTTTGTGTGGTCATTCTCCCCTCAAATATAAGACAAGTTACGCAACGCTGGTTAGACAAGTTTGCCAGTAGCTCCTTCTTACCCCAGCACACCACCTTCCGACATAACTGAGAGTGAGGAGATTTGGCAATAAATAGTTAACCGAGAGAGATAAAGCTTTTCTCCACAAGACTTGCAGTTCCCTCGGAAATTATAATGGGTGTAGCTATCCACTGTAATATAGATAATATAATACAATGTCCAACATCTGACAACTGTCGACATTCCTTATATTAGGGAAGTATAATTTTAGATGTGGCTAATGATTATACTGGGTTTGGTTAAGCTATGCTACACTCCATTTATTTTATTTTTAAAGATCCTTCTAAGAAATACAGAAATATTTTGCTGCTGTCAAAATTTATATAATCTTACTCTGCTATTAGTGTTATTTTATAAGTATTGATAATATATATCAAAAGTGTACAGTTGCAGATCACATGACTTGACGTATGAATACAAGATGACAGATCTAATAACTTTTATACGCCAGAGTTCTTCCTTTTGAAATTGGAATGTAGGCTATATTTTAATATATTAAACATCCACATCGGTAGTTACATTGTTATTTACCTGCTTCAGTGGCCGTGTGGTCCATCGCGCTACTCTCGTGTTGTACTAGACTGCCGATGACTTGGAGATCAAGGTTCGAATTTAGGTCGGTTGTACTGAGGGTGATTTTTCCAAAATGGTTTTCCACTCTTCCTCCACACAAAAGTGGGTACTCTTCCTTTAATTATAACCTTAATAATCCCTAAAACAATCAGCGTAATTAGTACATAAGCATATAACCCGAACGGGTAGTAAGATAAAAAAATCATCGGTAGTCTTTGTGTTAAACTCTTTTGTTCACTTTAGTTCATATTATATTAAATTGGCTTCACCCCTTTTTATGTTTTTAGAATTCTTAATTTTTAAAGGTTTTTAGAAACTTGGGTTTTAGGATGGACAAGATTTGATCCCGAATTGTACCCAACCGCAACTTTTATGTTTTTGCCTACCATTTGTTAAAAAACTAACTATAAAATAGGATTTGGAAATCGTTTGAAAAAAAAAAACACTTTTGTACTGTCCAAACCTAATTTAATGATCTTGATCATACTTTAATATAATGGTTTAGTCAAATTTTTATTCAATATTATATTACATGGGTTTGGGTTTGGTTTTGGGCAATAGGTAGCTAGGTAGGCTATCAATGAGGTACAACAGGATATCACACTTTGATGACCCAAAAATAATCAAGAAACTATCTATGTAATACAATTAAAATTCGATATTATTCATTAAAAATTTAAAAGTACAGTTAAAAACAAACTAAATGAATTTATATGACTTAATCAATCATGAAATTTACAAATCAAAGTTAAAAAACATGTATTTGTGTTATTAAAAGCCTTAACCCACTAAACTCTTACATTCTTATAGATAAAAACAAGTTGGTTATTTGATGTATTTAACGTGCACTTTCTGAACCGACTGATTGTATTAGCACACACGAGAATTTCTATGAGCCAGAGTGAAAGAGATTACTAATTTAGCCTGTAATGTTATTTTCACATACCTTACAATATTCCTTTAAATGCCACAATTGACATGTGACCTAGGGCTTCACTTTCCCTCCGATGGAGGTTGTACTACGGATCTTAATGGCTCAAAAAATTTTTGTCGAGTTCTGAGCCCACAAAATCGGTAACCGAGTTGGTGACCAAAGATCAACAATACAAACATTTATCTATTTAGCATAGCATCTTACCACCCGTTCGGTTTCAAAGCGTATTGATTTATAAATATCTTGTTTATAAATAATAACTACCCTCTCTCAAAGTCACCCTCTCCAGTTTAGTTGCAGTGTCTCACCATAAATTTGAATTTTTCAAACAATCAAAGAGAGTGTACAAAACTTATTTCATGGTTATATTATCTTATCATTCCGACAACTGTGTAGTGAAAAATCTCCCGTTTGAGTATTCAAACAAAACATGGATAGTAATTGAAAATACACTCATGGTACATAAATACCTAGGCCTATATATTATGCAAACCAATAAAGTATGAATAAAAATCCAAAAATGACCAAGTATGAAATATAAAAAAAAAAAAAAATCCTTGACCAGTGAATAATGAATTGTTTATATACGCACGATATCTGTCTGTGATGTACCAACCAAAAAAAAAAAGACATATCCAAATGCGGGAACAGGATACTATTATATTAAATACATAAATTTTAAAATTGATTAATTTAGATTGGTTTGGTGAATCACTTTATACCTAATCATATTAACAAATTAGAACTAAATGGTAATGAAAAGCGTAATGATTGTCACATTTAAATAAATCATGGAGGTTGAAAGCACAGTTCTCCTTTTGAATTGAGTTGTGAAGTTCCTTAGGGAAGGGATAACCAATCAAAATTCAGTCTGACACATTTTCACCATATAAACATCTGCAAAACTGTGACAATACTATATTTTATCTTTCTTCACTGGTTTGCAAAAAGATTGGTACGAAACACAATATATAAAATAGTGAAGGAGAAATCCTCGAATCTTTTAAAATATATTCCTTTTTTATGCATGGATTTAAAACAAACAACATTATCTTCCTTAGTGAGCAGTTTCTATAATCCTGGTTTGAGAAAGTGAGGGCCAAAATGTTTTATGAATGGAATGTAAACACTATACATTCGGAAAGATTCATAAGTTATAGTGTGTTACGTTTCAAATACTTCAAATTACTCGTGGATTTATTGAAGAACCCTACTCTTCATTTTACCCTGAAAGTGATTGAAACATATAATTATAATAAACGCCATTTTGACTACCAAAATTAAGTCACTAAAATTTTATATTTTAGAAAATGACTTATTTGATTTACTAATTAATACTTCCTTGTGGATTACTGGCTAGTTTATCAATTTACGATTAATTAAACAGAATAAGAATGCTTATACAATTGTAATTTTTTTACTTATGCCATTGAGGCAATCTAATCAGACTGTATCAGTCTTACTTTGACTAACTAAGCTATATCTCTCAATATTCTATAAGGTACACCACAGTCGAACCAGGCAAGGCAAACTTTCTACATTTCAGGATAAGGGAAAGGGTTCTGTACATGTATCAAGGTAAAACTTTTATTACTCGGATACACCCTGGTGTTCTTCATAGTTTTTAAAAAATTTCCCTCTTAGCTACAGCAGCAGCCATTGTTGTTCTCTAATGAGATGCGCCCACGGCAGTGAAGCCAGACTTGTCTCTTTGTTTTTGTCATCCAAACGTGGTGTTGCTAAAACAGAACTCTAACAAGAACATTTCTTCCAATACAAGACAAGAAGGGGGAGGGGGTCTAGGAGGAAATGAATAATAAAAACACGTAAAGTACTTTTTTTAGCCCACAGAAATGAAAATAGGTGCCACGTCACTAATACTTGATTGCTTTCTATGGATCATTTTCATTTATATAAATATATAATTGAATATATTTGATAAAATTAAAAATATTATTATTACATAAAATGTCAGTTATAGTAAATAAACTAAAACAAATTAAATAACCGTTAATGACACTTAAGTTCAAATATTCATTGGTGCATTGATATACTTATTTTTGATAGGAAATCAACAGTTATAGATCACAAATATAAAACCACCCCCAGTTGGCCTGGTTGTAATTAATACCTCAACCTCCCCGTAACAGACTGTTACAAGTCTGACGTCTCAGATCGTGGGATTGTCTGTACGGGTACTCTATTTTATAATTTAAAACGTACAAACTCTAAGGAAAATAAAATTAATTTATTTCATGATCACAATACATACTTCATACTTAGTATGATTTAAAAATATACCTTTATTTTTTATATTTTATAGTGCTGAAATAAACCACTCACCCGTTTATATATTCTGTATTGTAATATGTTAAATATTTTTTGTTGATGAAAATGCAACACAACTATTAATACCATTTAATTAAAAATATATTTTCATAAAAGAGTATAGATATGTTGCATTAATGCCTGCATTTTATGCAAACTAAATAACATAATTATTATGTATCTTCCTTTAATTTAGTTTAAGTCAGTAAGAATAGTCAGTTCAGGAACATCCTACTACCGTATGCGATATTAGGTGGTACTATCTGCCACTGTATGGCCGAGGGTTGGGCAGCAAGTAACAAACTAAGGGAAGGAAAACCGATGGCTAAGGGTGGAGGAATTATCCTTTAGGAGGCGAAATGAAGCTAAGGTGAAGGAAAGGACACAAGGAGACTACCAAAATCTAAGGAAGTCAACACCAACTGAATGTATTATCCTGCGTTAGATCTAAAAAGCCAGTAAGAGGGTATTTTTAAATCTCTTTCAATAAAAGAATAAGAGCTTCTAAAAACAAACTACTCGTACAAAATTACATCATGCGCAGACCCGTGCCATGTATGATGATCCACTGCAGCTTGATGGCGCGATGGGACATCATTCCTGGAGGAGACAAAAATCATGAATTGGGACCATAAACATAATCATCTTGACAGGAAAGGGCTAAGAATTAGCTGACCTCATGGAGAGATGGAATAAATCAATCCTGGGATTGAGTTAAGATAAACGGAAAGGTAAAGAGAAAAAAAAGCTGAGGAAAAACTACATATATTACGGTAGCATAACAAGGGAATGAGGGAATCACGGAGTATAGTATGTCAATAAGTGGCTCATAAAAGCAACAAAGTGCCTGGGGACATTGGTGCAGCGGTACGCATCCCAGACTGGATGGCTCGAGGTTGATAATAGCGAGTTTACGGAGGATCACTGAAGGTAGGGTGATCATAAACGGGGACCTGAATGCCCAGCTTGGGACGGAAAGGAAATGGTTAGAGAAAGTAATTGGGCCATGCTGCTATAGAAGAAGGAACGCAAAGGAGGAGCAAATCCATGATTTATGCATGAGAAACAGATTAGTGTATACAAAAACTTTGGTTCATGAAAAGCGTCAGTCACAAAATCTAACGATCCAGTTGTAATGGACAAAACAAGACAGTAAACGATTATATTATAGGAGATAAAGGGAAGGCTCGTAAAAGATTTCAAAGTAATTCCAAATGAGAACCTCAACAGTGACCATCAGCTATTGTTAGCAGATTTTAAAGATATATTTGTACCGAAGATAACAAGGAATATGCCGAAGATCAAAAAGTAGAAGCTACAGAAAAACACTTAGAGGGCATACTATCAGGTAGAAGAAGAAGAACGGATGGTAATGAAAAACATCTTGATGAATGAAGCAGTTGATATTTGTGGGAAGACGATTGTGAAAGTGAGAGAAAGAATATTATATGGTAGAACGAATGAATGAGAGCATCTATAAGGGAAGAGGAGCACAGCATGAAACGAAAGGGGCTGAGATAAACTCAAGCCAGAATAGCAAAGGTAAAAGAAGTATAAATCAGAGACCTCAAGAAAGCAAACCTGGACCAGAAACTGAAAATTAAAAATACAATAGAATAAAAGGAGGCAAGGAGTTATGAGGAAATTACACATACAATAAAAGAGGACAGCAGAGACCACATGAACCTACTCTACATGGGTTGTCAAAAACAAAATAAAGAAACTGTACAATATAAAGTTACTAGAAGATGGTAATTGGAATTTGGTCATGGAGGAAGGCATAAACATATGAATACCATAGCTCCAATCTCCTAAGAGACCCCCCCGAAGGGGACTTTCCAGCTACACCACCCATAAGCTTTTTCAGCTTTTCGCAGTGCAACCACTCTTACCTTCGGGGCGGAACCTTTTCGTCGGACATGGACCGGAGTCCATGAGTGCTATTCCGGTTTACTCAGGCACCCGAAAAATTCAGGCCCAGCCCTTCCATGCCAGGCCTGTCTTGGGTTACTTGGGAAAATCCTCCCTCACTGGGACCGGATGAGGGTAGGAGTTGGAACCTCCTAGTGATCACCCAATCACGAGGGGGTCAGAAACTCAGCCTCCGGACGGTTGCTTCCTCCGTTCAGCTGTCTGCCCCCGTCTTGCATTCACAGCCCCAACCTTGGCCTTCCACCCCTTCAAGACCTTCTATACGAGACTAACCATCCGAAGTTGCCCAGCGGGGACCTCATGGAGGTGTCCTGACCAGCTATCCCCGCAACACGGGTACGCACTACCAACCACTTAGTGCATGTCAAGGAGCCCCACGCCTCACATACAGATGCCCTGTCGGGGTCTTAGCTATGCCCGGACTCCACACCGTCCGGACACATTGCCCAGGGCCGCCCCGAGGAGGTGCCCTGGCACGAATTTAGGAGACTTGTCAGTACCGGGAGGTGGCAAAGACAGTCTAATGCACACTTATATGAAGCGTGCATGGGCCCAGAGCGCGTCCCTGCCACCGTACGTCGGGCAGGTGCCTTACGCCTGATCACCGTGACCCCAGGAAGGCATAAACATAGAGGATAGAATTCTTCAAGAACTATTTCAATATATTTCTGAATTTAGGAAAGGAGGTGCAGAGAGGTATAGAATCAGAGGCGCTCCAAATATCCTAGACAAAAACAGAGCGAGCACTGAAGTCAAAGAGAAAGTTTCCGCAAGTCGATGAAGTCAGCGTGGACATGATCAAAGTAGCAGATGTGTAGGGTCTGGAATGGCTACTTAAAGTGTTCAAAGTAATGTGGAAGGATGATGAGGTTCTCGTATATTCGAGCAAGAGTGTCACATCTAACTGTTAAAAAGGGTGGTCAGCGATAATGCGCCAAAAATATAGGGGAATAACCCTTCTGCCCCATGGTCTGAAAACTCTAGAGAAGATCATAGAGCAGTTAATCCATCTGGGAGCCACAGCTAGAAGAAGACCAGTAAGGCTTCAGAACCAACAGGTCAACAACATACCTCATCTTCAGCATCCAAATACCGATGGAAAATCATTGTAAAGAAAGCAAGTGTAATCCCAGCTCTAAATACCCCTAAAAGATAATAAAAAGCAAAGATTGATCAAATTTTACATTTATTAAATAGGAGACAAGACAATTGATGAGTACATAAATGCAAAAAATAGAATGTGTAGAAGTAGGTTGCGGGTGTTGGCCCAGATAAGGAATAAGAGCCACATATAACCTTTAAGGTCCCTCAAAAAGGGAATAACAGAGTCAGAGAATAACAAACAAATATGGAAACATTATTCAAATAGTGATTATGCTAAGAATATTCCTAGTAGCCTGGCAGAAATTATTTCAATATTTAATGTTATAGCTTTGTATTTACAACAAATATCTGCCATCACCACCTATTGGCCAAGAGATTAAGTAAAGTACAGGTAAATATTAGACTATGCCCTCTTGTGGCCTGGAGATTAATTTATAATTAAATTTAAACTAGCCATATTGTGGCCTAGAGACGAGGTATCTCACATTTAGAATAAATGAATATGTCATATAGGATCCGCACGACAAAGTAATATACAAATGAGTATTTGTATATGTCATCTAGTGGCCTAGAAATTAGTTAAATTACAATTGAATATAGAGCTAGAAGCTTAGCAACAAATTTAATAAACTCGGGTTTAAAACTACTAAAAAACGCCATCTAGTGGAAAACAAACTAATTAAATTTTAATATATCAAAGAGACATAAAAATAAACATGATGACAAGAGTCCATGGTATATTTTCCACAAAATATTTAATACATATTATTTAAGTCGAAATTATAATTTTAGAAAATAAGAAATAAAAATTTAAGCCAAAAGAGAATTTTGAATATATGCGGAACAAATATGCCGTAGGTAGCGCTGCTAGCATATACTGAAACTGGTAGTATAATTAGTAGAAATACAGACTAAGCACGCCAATATATAGTACAGGAAAATTATCACGTGATCCGTGAGATGGCTCGAGGGGAACACAAAGGAGTGTAGAGAGGGATAAGGGAAGGGAAATATAGTGCATGCGTTGACCCAATTGAACAGCTGGAGGAGGCCTAGATGGTTCTAGTGGTGGGAAAGATTAATTGAAGGTTCTACACTTTTCCACACGGATCTCGGTGATTCTTTGCGCAGAAATGATGACGTCATCTGTCATGAGATGCCGATATTTTTTTCTCGTAGTTCATACAAATTGGCCCAGGAATCAATTAAATTATGAAATAAGATTGTTAGCATTTTTTTTTTCGGCTCTTAGAATGTAACAGAAATAGTTATGCTAAACTAATAAACATTATTAAACTTTTAAAGTATTTGTTGCGTACTAGATGATAAGAGTGTTTGTTGTCACCACTAGGGGAAGAAGTGGCAGCTGGGTGTATCTGTGTGTGAGAATAAGAGATAACTCTTGGTCGAGCAGTGGTCCGGGACGATCAGATGTGGTAGAGTAATACAAAATAAAATAGTGTACATATCACTAATAAATCAACATAATACAGTATTCCTGACACTTTACAATGAATGAAGGGCTGACTTAAGCTTAGACTTAAAACAAGATTTTATAACTAGGAGTTTATATCTTTAAATTATTATTATAATAGTGTTTTACTTTTTTGTGACTCCTCGGAGATAGGAAGTATTCTGAGCTCCAAAAAAAATCATGGTTTAAGTTTTTCCCTTTAGCACCACATCTTACTACCCGTTCGAGCTATATGTTTATGTACTAGCTACGCTAGATGGTTCCAGGCATCAAGAAGGTTATATTCAGAGGAAGCGTGCCCTCATTTGCGTGGAAGGGTAGTGGACTACCAATTTGTAAAAAACCACTGTTAGTATATCAAACCGAGATTTGAACCTTGATATCCCCGTGATCAACCGTCTATTCTATTTCGAGAATAGTTCTTTATCCCGCACAGCCACCGAAGCGGGTTGGTTCAAGTTACATGACCCCTGAACACAAACAGTAGTTTTCTCATTGCCGTCTGTCCGTCTATGTATCTCCCCCTGGAGTCGAAAACCTTTTAATGTTTGATCTAAAACTTGATATCTAGTGTTTTAATAAGTTTCCCTAGAGTTATTTTTGAAAATAGCCATCTAACTTTATAATTAAATTGTAGTTTACTTAATGGAGAAAATAGAAAAGTCAATCTCTCAAAATTGTCTCAAAAAACAGAATGGAACCTCTCATATTTCCGTTGAAATTACTTAGAAGGTACTTTACAGTTTACATAACCGGATATCTTCCATTTTAATCATATCTCCGCAATTATTTGAGATACGAAATAATTTAGCATTTCAAAGCTATGGGACTATTTAAAATAAAAATCTTTTAGATTAAATATTTTTTTTAACTTGTTTTTTCCAAGTTATATTCAAATATATTTTTTAAATGTAGTTTCAGGAAATGTAAAATTGATTGTTATGTTCGTTGGTAAATAGCAATGTTCCATTTTACGGTGTCGGGATCTTTGGGAAAGAGAAAGTATTGTGATCGTCAAAAATATAAAATTAGAGATTTTAATGTATGTCGACGTTTCATGACCCACTGAATACGAAAAAACTGTTTTTGCATTGCAAGACTATTTATTTTCAATATGTTTCTGTAACAGTGTGTATTATATTTTCATAAACGCTCTTTAGTTAAAGATAATGCTCTTTTTTCCATCATGTTTCTGCAGCAATGTTACGTTTCTACAAGTTTTAAGTTTACGTCTCCATTATTTTAAGGAGTGACAAAGTGTGTTTGGTGCCTTGTATAATTTATTTTTAGTTTTTATTGACAGCTTGGTAAATTAAATAAGCTTTTTTTTTTTCTGAAAAAGTCTTAGGCCCAGTTTCATAGTCAAATTTAGTACGACTCAAGTGCGGCGCTACATTAAGCACATGATGACACCTACCTAAACCAGAATGGAATGGGCCGTTCTCTCATAGGAAACTGGCCCATTCCATTTAATTTCAGGTAGGTGTCGTCATGTGCTTAATGTAGCGCCGCACTTGAGTCGTACTAAATTTGACTATGAAACTGGCCCTTAGTCTAAATCACCTGTTCCTTTCCAAGGAATATGTTTGATCGTAATAATTGGAAGTGTCATAGTTTGCTTGTATTTTATTGCGCGAAAGACATGTTTTGTATGATATTTTGTTAACATAATTTCTGTGCTGGCGGCCGGAGTTCAATCCTCGGTCCCGGCACAGATTTATCTGATTTGCAAACCCTTCCTTCACCTCTGACAAGACATCTTGTGAATGTGGGGAATGCCAGGCCTCCACCGTGGTTCGGATTCCACGTTAAACTGTAGGTCCTTCATTTCATCTCACAATCACCCTATCATTACACATTAGCGTAAGTGCGTATAACCCGAACGGGTAGTATGACGCGGTGTTAATAATAATAATAATGTTAACATAATTTTTATTAAGAACCTTTTCCTGGCGGGTAGATAAAAAATGTAAATAAGTAAGGGTGAATAAATTTAGAATAATCACGAATTTAACTAAAGGAGAACTGAAATGAAGTGTAAAACTCTTCAGTGCCGTAGGTTGAAATTGGAAATTCGACAAACTGGGTAAAAAGTATGGTATATTTTTCATGCACACTATCTAGTTGAATTATTATTGAATAGAATTTATTTCGATTGAGAAATAATAATAGTAATATAAATAAATTGATTGTTTTGGAGACACTTTTAACAAAAGGATTTATTACAACTTAATAAACGAAAAAGGAATGAGAAATTTATATTGAAGGAAATATACATCATCATTAGCTTGTAGGTATGGTGTAAAAAATCAATCAAAACAAACCCTATATTATTTGGAAAGGATTATAATCTTGATTTCCTGTTAAATCTAGCTAATTTCAATGTAAATCCTTTCTTCTTAAGTGTCTCGACTACTAGCCAAGGTAAATAAATGATTAATATTTTGTAATGATCATAATGATGCTATAGTTAAGTATTTTGAAAAACTGCCAATAGATTTAATTTTTGTAATTAATTTATATATTTTTCTTTATCTTAGATTAATGGACATGTATGCTGGAATGAGATGATAAGGTAAACGGCTCCAGCTTCATACTTCTGGTGAGCATTATTAAATAAATTATATAGATTATTAAACTTGCCTCTTTATTATAAGTTATCTATAAATCTGGTAGAGCCTCTGCATGTCGTTCATTGAGTTGAATGTTAAGGTATGCCACTATGGGGACACAATGATTATAATATGAGCGATCTTCAACAGAAACAATTGTATGAAAGCTAGATTGGTTTAAAACTTTTCATTTGTTAATATAAAACTATTTGATTAGTTCACAATATTATAGATAATTAGATTTTATTAGGGTAAATAGACATCCCAAAGTGAGACAATGCCAATTGTTTATGGCCATAGCCATTGCATATTGGTCGGACTGGACCATTTTTCGCCTTCCCCATCATAGTAGTGGTCAGTGCACCTGCCTACAAACCTATAGATCCTGGGCTCGATTCCCGTCTGGTAACTTTGATATTTTTTTTGCTCTTTAGGGAAATGATCCCAACAGTCACCAGGGTTAGGTTAGTTAGGCTTGAGTTAGGTTAAGATTCATACCGACTTCCCAACTTTATAATACTCATCATCACATCATCTCATACGACGTGTAGAAAACCTCCTATGGTGTACCTTGGGCAACGTTGTATTCTACCAGAGCAGCTAATTGTCTACATGTAAGGCGACCGAACCTGGGTGTCATGTTCCTCCCTGTAGCAAAAAGTTAAAACAATTTTGCAGCTGTTAAAATGTCTGCAGATGCATCATATCTGTTCAAACAATTCAATTATTCTAATGAGGCTTAGGAAAGGAACTAAGAGTTAGAGGAAATGCATCCGCAGTTTCATGGAGGGAGAATGGAAAACCAATCAGAGAACAACAACCATCAGTACAACCAATTAGGATTCTAACCCTGACGGAAAACCATACTAAATTATATTTTATATCACGTTCCCTCTGATGTGGGTTATATAATAGGCCTAGTTGTTTGCGTAAACATGGTGATATTTAAATACAGAACTTTGGTATTTTTGAACATTTAACCACTTGATATTTGTTTACGGACAAACGTAAGGTAATCTAATCAATTGTACTGTAACGTGTCAATAAAGTAGAGTTGACACCTACACAATTAGGCTACGTAAAAAACGAAATTATAATAAATTATACTGGCAAAATCCAAAGAAGATAATTAGATTTGAGATATTTAATAATAATATCCTTCAAAACCTACTATTAGCGACTGGATGGACTCGGATATGATCAACGTGCTTCCAATATTAAATACTATAAAAGATTTTAATAATACAAATCTGCATAATAATACTAAACTGATAATAGTGGAATCCAAAGAAGATAATTAAAGCTGATACATTCATGAATAATATGCTTCAATACTTACTCACCATGACGGGATGGGATCGGGTACCACCAACATGCCTTCTAGCAAAATATTCAACAAGTATGGCGACAGGGTGCTTCCAAATACATCCACTCACTACAACACCTGACATGAAAAATAACTCAACAAAGTTAGGCTCGCTCCCACGACCCTCAAGCGCCACTGTTGTGGCAGCGTGTCTTAGAACCTCCCCTTTACTTCACCCCTTAAGCTCCAGTTCCTCCTATCTCCACCTATGTTTTTACTTTTTTTCTATTTCTTTCTTTTTTTTTTCGTCCTAGTCAGAGAAAGGGTATAAAATAAGTGACTCTCGGATTCACGTCATGGTATTTTATCACATCGCATCGTCGAAGAAGAAACCTCTGCTACCCTACTCTATGAAGTAACCAGTGGCCATTGAGTATTGGGCGTGGTTTTCACCACCGCGCCACCGAGGAGAATCCTCTCCGATTTTCTAAAAATAGGGGCGACGTTAATAAGTCCATCTGACTTATGGGTCTAGTTTAAAGACTAGAAAATGTTTATTAAGGCCTTTTGACTTTTTGTTTATCGGAATAGTGTCCTTCAGACTTAGTACAGTCGAGGCGACTATTATGTTTATATCGATTTCTTGTTTCAGTCAAAGTAACAAGATTTGGGTTTTGTGTTCTTCTGACTCTGTTGGTGTTGTCACATTAACTCTAATGTTGCTTAGTTGCTTCAGACTTGTTATATTGGTCCAAGAGGCCGTGTTTTTCCTATATCCATATACTATAGCTTTGATATAGGAGCCTTGAGCTCCAGTTGTAATGAGGACTTAGTCCTAATGGTTGCTATTCTCTACGAGCACTATATCTCCCTCTTTTTAGTCCTTAAGACTAAATACTTGTTTTTATGGCTACAACCAGGTTGTCTAACCTTTTTCTTGGACCTAGTTGGGTCAATGTATTCAATGTGTTGAATCAATCTTGTTACCGCACTTTGCGTGTGCTATTAGCTTGGGTGCGTAAGCGCGGAACTCCGCTTGTTTCTATATCGGGTCCACGCAGATAATACCTTTTGTCTCTTTGCACGTTTTTGGCACCTATTGGCTGACTATTAGTATGAATTATATTAGTGTTGTACCCCAGAGAATGAGTCATTAAATACATGTACTATTGAGTGCTCTGGCAGTACCAATAGAGAAAGGACCGGCCATAGTACAATTTTGTGTTGACACCTGTATGTTATCCATCTACCAATGTGATCAACAAACCCTTCTATTGCTATTTATTATACAATGTCTCTTAAGGATTTTTCTTAAGTCCCAATCAAGCAAGCTAGCTTAAATTATAAATGTGTTAATAATACTATATATATATAATTTCCTGTTAACGTTTGTTTATAATTACCTCATTGTTTTTCTTTTAGAATCAACTGACCGTAGCCTGGCATCAGTCCAGCTGTTTTGTAATTGGATATTGCTCTTCAAGCCTACTGCATTTGATGTTTCCCGTGTTGCGACAAGACAGTATTAATTTGGAACTTCTAACTTATGTTCTTGTACATCTATTCTAATCAAACATATTTTATTTTTCTGTTATAACATATTGATTATTGTTATTCAAATTATCTTACCTCTCTGGTTAAAATAAATCCCTTGTAGCCCCATTATAAATTCACCTTAATATGCTACTAAAATATAAATTGGTGCAGTACACCCCTATAATTATTCTTCATCTAGATCAAGAAGAACTCTACTTCCACAAATGTGCTTCCGTAAAATGAGTTCATCTACGGGCATTTATATTGCATCCTACATAAAAGTTTTATATTTTCTGAAAAAGAAGACTTGAGGTATATATAAATACAAAATTCTGTATCGATTGAACTTATTCTTGCAATTTAAAAAAATTTAAGGGAATCTTGCCCTTTGCAGTTGTCCGTCCTTCTGTACGGTGTATGTACTGTAAAGGTAACATATTGCAATAAATTGAGCAGAATATGTTTGTATTCACTTCTCTATTTTCATAATAGAATCCTTTTTGAAATCTATCGCATTTGAATAACCATAATTAGGATTCTTCTTTTAAAATGTACTTTGTGATAATATAACTTGGTGAATGCAGGCTAAAGTAAAATATGTCGGAGAGTACGAAGAAACTTAAAGTCTCGAGAACATTGGGGAGAGTGTTGGGATTGATTACAGGCAAAGCAATAACGTGGGACTTAAAATCTCGAGACCACTAGGGAAAGTGTTGGGATTACAGGCAAAGCAATAACGTGAGACTTAAAAGTCTCGAGATTACTGGGGAAAGTGTTGGGATTACAGGCAAAGCAATAATGCGGGATCTGGAAATACATGTATGATATAAAAACAACAATGCGACTACCGACGATCAACCGTAGTTCCAACATAGGACAATACCTAACATAAAATAAATATATTTAACAAGGATACTAAAATGTGTCACGCTACAACAAATACAATAAAAAAACAGGCGAATTTGTATTATTGCTTCGTAATGTGTTGTTAATGTTTTCCATTTCCGGTATCATACCTGTGAGTTTTCGTCTTTATATATATTACAACTGTAAATTTGTCTGTACGTTCGATTT
Source organism: Timema monikensis (assembly GCA_902151445.1). NCBI lineage: Eukaryota > Metazoa > Arthropoda > Insecta > Phasmatodea > Timematidae > Timema > Timema monikensis. The sequence goes on along the minus strand of CABFVZ010002545.1, from coordinate 85,379 downwards.
CATCCGTTTGTTTGTTTCCGGTGAACTCAAAAAGTATTCATTGTATCAAGATGGGACTACTTCTGTTGTAATACCTATCCTTAAGAATAGAGGGTAAGCTAAATAGCATCACGTTATCTCATCATCGAGCAAAGTAGTTTCGAAAAATAAACTAATGTGTTACATTTGTGTCATAGATTTGTAGCAATTCAAATATGTTTAAATTAAAAATTTAAATCTTCTTTCTAAGTCTCCTTGGCAAAGAAGGGTTTGGAAATATCAACAAATCATGGATGTATAATTAACTTTTTTTCCAAATTAATAAGGAAATCAAACTTATATCCCGAATTGGCAGTAAGACACCATACAAATAAAGGTAAATTATGATGTTTTAACAAAATAAAACTTACATATATGTAACGCTCAACATCTATATGTGATATGATCTTACATTTACATGGATACATATTAAGACAAATAAATTATTTTTTCAATTAAAAGGCAAAAAAATATTAATCAAAATTGTGTACCTCAAGACACAGTACATAGTCGAATATTTAAATGTTAAGAAATGGATATCAATATATTTATTCTAATTGTGATATTTTGTAGTTTGTCACTACCTTTCTCACTTATAGTTAAGTAGAAACAAATTTCAGTTTTACTGAACTTTGGATATTCGTAAACAATTTTGGAAAAAAAACCAACCTCAATACACCTGATCAAGATTCGAACTTCAATCTCCCAGTCATTAATTACTGTGATAATAGTTACTTAGACCATGTGGCCTCCGAAACGCGTAATAAAGCATTACTGTTCTGTGTAACTTTGTGGACATAAGGCCATTTTAGAATGTAAAGCCATGCATTCCCCTCTTTAATGCCTTACATCTAGAAAACGAGGACGAGAAAGGATACTTATAAATATATGGGGTGAAAGAATCATGTTTTCTGTATAAAACCCATTATCTCTTGACGTGTCAAGAATTCTGGACTAGATACTGGAATGCCTTAAATATAAGGGTATTTTAGAAGGTAAATCCATTCATTAGTTTTAACTTTTTAACAATCAATTATTTATTCTGTGCTAATGTTCTTTATTTTTTAATTAGCACTAATAATAAAGAGTACAAATATTGTGTATAGAGAAGTTATAGCTTAATCTTCAAAGGAAATTTCAATTTTTAACATATATTTCAACGATAATTTGTATTTTGATATCAAGTGTTTTAGTTAGCCTACTTTTCACGTTGAGTGACACAATGTATGACAATAATGGATTAATATCTATACATAGTTTAATAGTGGGTTACTTTTCCCTGCAGTTGATTTTATATTCTATAAGATAATAAAGTTACTTTATAAATTCCTAATGTAAAGAACAGGTAAACCAGCTAGGTTTTTCTGTGCACATGAATTTGTGTAGTGTTTTCTTTTCCTACCGACGAGCATACACTATAAAAACACCAACAAATACATTTTTCGAATTTCTGTCCGTCTGACCATTTGTTTGTTTCCAGTAAATTCAAAAATATTATCAGTGAGAGAAATAGTTTCGATAAAACCGGGTGCAAGCAGTGCACTCTTGTCGCGGCTGGTATTGCGGTTACGGAAGATGGCACGTGACATGAGCTGGAACTCTTAGGGGGGTATGGGGGTGAGCCCATGCTTCTTATTGAGTCTTCGTACACACGTAAAACACTGTTCTTGATATTTCATTCCCATCTAGCATTTGAAGTTATCGAATGTGTTGAGGTATTGTTTAATGCAAGTGAAGCCGCGGGCAAATGCTAGTATAACAATATAATACAATATTATAGTATCAAAAATTAATAACTATAGTGTGTTCCTCATGGATTAAATATTGGCTATGCAATAGTAGGCTATTATTAAATATGGCTAAAACCTAATTAATAACAGGCTTATAGTCCTAAGATTTTTTTTATTCACAATTTCCGTACAGAGGAAGAAAATTAAACTTTCAAGTAGGTCGATCGGTATTTATTCCTTTCAAATAGTGAAAGTACTTACGTATTGATTTTTTTTTTTTTTTTGCGCTAAACGCGTTTACACTATTACTATCGGAAACACTCAGCCAAGTTTTAATATATTTACTTATTAACTTTTCTAATATTCCCATAAAAAATATTACACATGTATACATCAAAAAATCACACCGATACTATAAACATGGAAGATTTGGAAGGAATTTGTGATCAATCACTATCTTTAATGTTTTTTTACACATCTTTTCTGTACCTTTTTACATAAATAAATGATACATCATTGAGAGATTTTGTAAATAAAATGTACATACATACCTAATCACGTAGTTCCCTTGCGGGTTAGGCAATAAAGTGTACATATAGCACAAAAAACAAAAACTCCATACTTAACCCATCCTCACTATCTTTCTTTACACCTCCCTATCCTTGAATACTCCCTTCGCTTCAACAACATCCATACAATGAGTCACACACGCTCTTTTATTCTTAAAACTTTTAATGTTTCTCTTTTTTCACACATTCATCTACAACATTTAACTACGTCTTTCTTACATGACTTATCCCTCCCTTCCATCAAATATTAGCTTCATCACTCAAGCCATACTCATCCTTTCAACTTTCCCAAACACATATAGGACGCTTCTTTCGCATTCACTTATAGGATTCCCTTTCAAACCACACTCCTTCAGCTCCCATTCATTACTGACTCTCACCATACGAGTTTTTCCACATACATCTCTTAGTTATCTCATTGCAATTTTATTCACCTCGCTTTTGTGTTCAAATCCATAAAACAATGTTGGCATCAACACACTTTTATTTACTGCAATCTTTGCTTCTTTCGATGCTACTTCATTCATTGCGATAGTCCATATACATCCAACCACTCCCCGCGATGCATTCACCCGTCAGTTGATTTCACCATTCATCCTTCCATTCTTTACAAAACGTCCCATTGGGATTTTAACCCCGATATTTCTTTCATTAGCAATCCAGTACATTTCTAGAGTGACACCATAAACCATGTGAACCACGGAAGTAGATTCCATTAAATTAAAATAAATTGGATTGTGTTAAAATGATAGCAAAAAAAAAGAGTAAAAGATTACATGTTTTCAGAAATAATTCACTGGGAAGATTTATAATGGCCTGAGTGAAATATAAAATGAATATTACATTTTATTTTAACCATAAATAAAGTCTGGAAATACTCAGAGTAATTTCTCAAGCGTATCTCCGGTAGTCATGGCACCACCACACAACATACTCCACCTCCGATACTTCCCGACGATGTATGTTTGGAGTCTTGATCGCAAGTCAACTTCCTGTGACAAAATAAAACATGGTACTTTCTTTTTCAAATCACAGCGTTTTCTACATTTCTTAATGGGACCGTTTTATAGAACACGTAATATACTGCCTCTTCCATTTTGCTACTCTTTATCAAAGGCAGGATAAGACATTTTGTATTCTAACCAAGTTGCTAAGATACTAAGCGCCTTTATGTACACTACGCTTACGGTGAAAGGTAGTTTACTTACCTTGCTTGGTTCCACTATGGTGCAGCTTATAATATAGGGTATAGTATAGTCCATCAAGTCAAGACAATTACTTCTCACGCTAAACCGAGTGTACATGTTTGCGACTTACTTGGAGAATTAGTCTGAAAAGTGTATAGTATTGAATTTTGTTCTAACTTCAAATTGAAACTAACTTAAAAACAACTAAAAAGTTAATGATCATTGTATTTTGTTATTTTTAAGTGTACCACGACTTGCTACCCCATAGGGTAATTTATCCATCTACGTTAATGGGTGAGGGATGAGTGAGGTATATCTTAGATAAAGTGTACATGAATTTAGCTTGAAGTAAGGGTAGAAAACTGAGGCANGGGGGGGGGGGGGGACCTAGGTGTACTCAGGCGTGTTTCCAACCGCTACCTTCCTGCCACAGGTACATCAAACCTGATGATAATGACGCCTTTCTTTGTGTAGCCACCGGTTCTGCTATGAAATACCATGTATGTATGTTGGAAATGATTAAATGAGTAGGTCTTAATATGACGTTATTAATATTATAATGATGTAAATTTTGAAATTCAGAAGAAATTTCAAGTCTAAACATTTAGAAACAACTATTAGATTTATTTATGTGTAAACAGACATCCAATTACACACTGGAGTTACTTACTCCCCATTTATTGGCTGGTTTCAAACTGAGATTTCATGTTGTTTTTAGCACCTTATCGGTATGCAACTTTTCAAATTTTTTTAAATATAAAAAATGTTTATGTAGAACTTCGGTAATCGTTGTCAAATTCAATCACTAATCGCTTCAAATTTTTAATAAAGTTTATATAGTGAAACGTCCTTTTTTTTTACAAGTTGCTTCATAGTATAATATTTTTTATATTTAGTTTTCTAAGTAAAATTATATTTATATCAGTAAAGAAACAATAACTATACCTACAATTTTGTATTTGTATTTGGGAGAATATACAGGAAAATTGATAGAAAACATATAAAAGGGAACTAACACAACATGGCTTTTACAATGAACAGAGCACACCTCACACTTTACATAACTGCCATTAGACAAAGAGGTAAGGAATTCCTCTTGAAGAAAATAGATCGTCACCGCCCAATCCCCCGACCAAGGTTTCATTCTATCGGAACTCATCAGGGAGGAGTGTGAAACGCGCAACGCAACTGAGATAAGATATGTACCATGATTTGTTCAACTGTTTCTGTGGCCGCGTGGGCTAAGACATCACTCTCACAAAATACTAGACTGCCAATGATGGAGATTCGGGCTTCAAATCCTGGTAGGGTATTGTAAGAGTGACTTTTCCTGTATGACTTTCCTCTCTCCTTCTACGCAGATCCAGGTAAACACCTTATAAACTCAACCTTCCTCATCCCTAGAAAATTAGTGTGGTTAGTACATATGTAAATAACCCGAGCGGTTACTAAGAATCGGTGCTAAATTAAATGATATAAAATGTTTGAAAAAAATCAACATTTGATGACCTATTTTTATTGCTATACAGATTTTAGGGAGAATAATATTATTAAAAAAAATTATATGGTGAAGTTAAACTTATTTTTCAAAAATTTTCAGCTGACATTTCGGTAATTGACCTCAGATTCTGATGGTACCAGTTATGATTTTTTTAACTTTAAATTTTAAGACCATGTTTATTAAAAACTTAAGGTCTTTCAGAGGAAGTGCACCAACATTAGTAAGAATAGTGGACGTAAACAACTTCCTTTGCACCACAGAGAGGTATTTGCATCGCTCCTCATATCACAGCCATTCCATTATATTAGGAAAATGACGTTTCATACCGTATGACCACCAGTATGGGTAATCTGTGGCTGTAAAGTTTAAGTGCTATCAAGGGGGTTCCTGGAGAGACCCACTTCCTTTACGGTGGTATTCCATTTCCTTTCCAGAGCAATTCTTTTATGTCATCGAATGAGCATCGTTCTTTTTATTCCTCTACTGTTAAAACTTTATTAAGTGTAAACCTAGTCTATTTCTGCGTTCCCTTGACTGGACATAAAATGTTCGTTGAGACTTTCACAGCCTTAAGTTAAAAAAAAAAAAACACCCTTTGTTGATCAAAAATCTATTCCTAGTATGATAGAACCCGAGTGAAGAGTATTTTTACCGTCGTATTATTAGCATTGGGGAGATCGAGGTTTGATTCATGACTAGTGCATTTGAGGTTGTTTTACAAATGGGATCTATAACTATGATTTTATTTATGTGATTCCCACGCCATGTAAGTGCAATTTCTTTAAAATACCCTCAATGCCCTTATCAATTAGATGAATTATTTATCTATTTTATGTATGCTCCATGTCTTACTACACGTCCGGAATAACTGTATAAGGCTTTCCACCCACGGGGTTACTCAAATAAGACTCAAAAGTGACTCAAGCAAAACCTGAATTACCATCCATTAACTTACGTGTTACCGCTAATGTATTTCAATAGATCCACTAACGGGGAAGCTGTTTGTTTACCGATTTACGTCGCTTCCGTGATTAGTCACTGGAAACGCATCATGCTAGTCACCAGCTACCTCAGTTACAAAACAAACCCTATGATCATGAATGAACAACTATTGAACATTTCATGTATTATTTGAGTTAACTTTTTAAGACATTCTGTACAGTGTTATAAATTTTGCATTAGTATGTTTCTGTCCCATTTCCACGACGAATAGACTGCAGTTAATATTCTTTTCATTATATCGATAAATCAAAAGCGAATAGTACTGCAGTTAATATTCTTTTCATTATATCGATAAATCAAAAGCGAATATACTGCAGTTAATATTCTTTTCATTATATCGATAAATCAAAAGCGAATAGACTGCAGTTAATATTCTTTTCATTATATCGATAAATCAAAAGCGAATAGACTGCAGTTAATATTCTTTTCATTATATCGATAAATCAAAAGCCTTTTTTTGGTTACGTTTTATATATCGAAAAGTTGGGTCATGAGACACTCAATATGTTATAAAATATCTAGAAGTCTGAAGAAGATTCTTGAGGCTAGGTAGTACTAGACTGATAGGAATTCGCCACTTTTGTGTAGCACCATGTGCGAAACTTAAGTAACAACAAGTTCAATCACTAACCAGTTCGTTCACATTTGAGTAGTTTCGTGGGTGAAAGACCAGAAGAAATGTCTTGGGGGAAATGAGAGTGTAGAACCACTCAAAGTAAACCACCCTCAGCGAGTATGGCCAGGTTATCTCACTCCAAAAACTCCCACAAAACAGACCAGACGAGCCTGGCGCTTTAGTTTTTTATGGCCATGTGTGCCTAGCCTGCAGTAAATCCGTAATAGGTCCGAACCCTTGCCTGACAAATCTGTGACACAGCGTGACCTGACCTGCAAACGAAAATATTATTGAGCTCGTTTTATTTTATAGCACCGCATTTTACTACTCGTTCTGGTTATACGACTTTGTGGGCCAACTAATTTCGCCAATGTGCTATAGCTGTGGAAGTTTGTATCTAGGGGAAGTATTCCCGAATATGCGTGGAGATAGAGTGGAAAAGCTAACCTTAATACACACCAACTAGGATTCGAACCCCATTCTCCCAGTCATTGGTAGTCTAGTCTTTGGCGAAAATGACATCTTATAGCTTAGACTAGTCGAATGGGGTTTTGGCCTAATATTGGCCTTAAATTAATCCATGAAATGTTCTTGAAGTTAGAGAATATATGAACAGTATTTGCTATACTACTAAAACCCCTAAATAGAAAATTTAACTCTCAAATTAAGGAAATTTAAAACAAATTGTTAAAATGTTCGTCTTAATTCCGTGTTTGTTACAAATAGGTTTTCTGAATTGTTGATCTCTATGGTTTTTGATTTATTATAATAACTCGAGTATTATCATGGAAATTTAATGGGATTGTGGATTTCCATATTCTCTTCCGTGTTCTCTTCCGTGTTCCCTCTCTTGTTCCCTCCCATGTTCCTTTTTGTGTTCCCTCTCTTGTGACCTCCCATGTTCCCTATCTTGTTCCCTCCCATGTTCCTTTTTGTGTTCCCTCTCTTGTAACCTCCCATGTTCCCTCTCTTGTTACCTCCCATATTCCTTTTTGTGTTCCCTCTCTTGTGACCTCCAATGTTCCCGCTCTTGTTCCCTCCCATGTTCCTTTTTGTGTTCCCTCTCTTGTTCCCTCCCATGTTCCTTTTTGTGTTCCCTCTCTTGTGACCTCCCATGTTCCTTTTTGTGTTCCCTCTCTTGTGAACTCCCATGTTCCCTATCTTGTTCCCTACCGTGTTCCCTGTTTGTGACCTCCCATGTTCCCTCCCTTGTTCCCTTTTTGTGTCCTCCCATTCTCCGTCCCTTGTTCCCTTCTTTTTGTGGTCCACATTCATATGACTTCACGTTAATATCTCTAAATTAAACCAAAGAAAGTGTGAACGGGAGACAGAAAAATATTAACACTAGAAAGAAAAGAGACGATCCATAAGAGAAGCGGGCTTAGGGTATACTTATAGGATTCCCCACCCTCCACCCCTGCCACCCTCTTCACCTTAATACCACCCCTGAGTCCTTCTAGAGAATATCCCGTTAGATCTCTTTCTCAAGTCAGGGCGGATCTCTTGACTTGCCTTTTCATAACATTGGCTATAGCCTGCCCCACTACACACACACACATATATATATATATATATATATATATATATATATATATATATATAGATAGATAGATAGATAGATAGAGAGAGAGAGAGAGAGAGAAAGAGTCCTATATCTATATATGTGTGTGCGTTTGTGGCTATAGAAGTTTAAAATTAATCAGATAGACACACAACTTACCGATCCTTCAAATCATTAGCTGAGAGTTATAGACCATAAATTAGGGTTTGAATGGAAACAATTTAATGATAAAGCATTCCATAGATAACATGATTGTCATACAAATATAATGCATAATTATTATTATAAACATATGAGACAAATTATAAAATACCTTTCTCGTAGATATCACATTTGTTCATTGATTTATGTAGAGTACATTCTGTGTTTATGTCGGTGTGATCATATTATTCTTAGCAATGTGTATGTATGTATGTTATGTATGTATGTATGTATGTATGTATGTATGTATGTATGTATGTATGTATGTATGTATGTGTGTGTATGTATGTATGTATGTGTATGTGTGTATGTGTGTGTATGTGTGTGTATGTATGTATGTATGTGTATGTGTATATGTGTGTGTATGTGTGTATGTGTCTGTATGTGTGTGTATGTGTGTGTATGTGTGTGTATGTGTGTGTGTATTTGTGTGTGTGTATTTGTGTGTATGTGTGTGTATGTGTGTATGTGTTTGTATGTGTGTGTATGTGTGTATGTGTGTGTGTATATGTGTGTATGTGTGTATGTGTGTGTATGTGTGTATGTGTGTATGTGTGTGTATGTGTGTGTATGTGTGTGTATGTGTATATGTGTGTGTATGTGTGTATGGGTGTGTATGTGTATGTGTGTATGGGTGTGTATGTGTATGTGTGTATGTGTGTGTGTGTGTATGTGTGTATTTTATGTATGTATGTATGTATGTATGTATGTATGTATGTATGTATGTATGTATGTATGTATGTATGTATGTATGTATGTATGTATGTACTCTTCGAACCAACACATATCTCTTCTATTACATTAACACAACATCGTGAATTTGAGTCAAGTCAACTTCCTTTTAGTTATTTAGTTAGACACGTATTTACTCATCCAAGTTTTTATACGTATCATTTGTAAACAATTTGGCAGGATATTAATTTTTTTTATTAGGGTTAATTGAATCCTTTCAATTTCTCCTTATGGCAGGTAATTTATTTGGTGTAATATGGGGCAACATTTTTAGTAGTTAATTGTGGCAGTACTTTATATTACGAACTAGTAAATATAATGCAGTTTAACTGTACAAAAGTTAAAGACCACCCGCAGTGTTCTCAAACATTGGAGAATCAAATAGCAGTTCATAAGCCAATTAATGAGAAGATTTTTATTTTTATATTAGCATACCAAAAATAATTTATATTTACATTTTGATTAATTTTAATAATGTAATTATTAATCAAATATGTTAAAAATAGGAACAATCTACCAACATTATGTTTAAATAAATATGAAATTAAAATGGGTGGTCAATGAGCCATTTATATTAAATCCTGTGACAAAGTTTAACATAACTATAATGGGCTAGGGTGAGGATGTAAAGGAATCGAGAAAAGGCCAGTGTTTTTGCAGTTTTTATGACAAAACATTTTGTTGGCCAAAATAATCAAAATATTGCATCAGCACAGATATAAAGTTTAATTTTACTCACACGGTGATATCAACAGTTGTTTAATATCTGTCATGAAATTAGTGGCATTACATGACAAACATTTTAAATTAAGAGAAAAGTATGTCATTCAATTCCAGGACAGATTTGAAAAATATTCAAGAACTGTTGATATCACCATGTGAAGAATATTAAACTCTTTGTTATGACCGGTCGCCAGTTCGTAGAGGATGGGAGCACTCGCAAACATTTAAATAATATGCGAGATGTGTTTCTAATCTATAACTAACTATTTTATTAACATGAACTATAAAATATACAATTATTTACAAAAGAAGCTTGATACTTGGTTTCGGTTCCTGGGTAAACTACCCTAACTCAAATATATTCTTAGAACATGCAGAGGTCTTTCTTTAGTTTGACTACATCCTCTGATGGAGTACCAGACACAACTGCCCTACTAGCTATTCAGTCAGTCAGTCAGTCAGTCAGTCTGTCAGTCAGTCAGTCCCTGCATGAACTCCGGGTCATGAACTGGCCGTTCATCCCTAATTGAAATTTACATGACCATTACAGAAGACATTGTTTCAAGACTAGGAATGTAATCGTAAACTAGGTGGCCGTCCTAAGTTGCAACTACTCCTAATTTCAACTTTGCACTTCTGTAGCTACACACTCTTAATTTTGAGTGTACACTCTATTCAACATATTGTTGGATCCAGCTGAATCCCAACATCTTGAATGAATATTTGATTATTTTGACCGAAAAAGTATTTTTGCTATAAAAATAATACAAAAACACTGACCTTTCCTCCCGTTCCCCCTTTATAGAACAGTTGAATGCTAAATACTAGACTAGAGCAGAGGTCATCCACCAAACCATCGATCGGGTGTTATTTTCGGTAGCTAGCGCGGAAATTGCTTTCTTTAAAAGCCTCTGTACCAAATTTTGTCTTTCATAATTCTTGACCCGGTCCCCTGAAGTTGGAAGATCAAGAGTTTGTATATTACGTCATGAAGAAAGGCTAAGCCCCATGGTAACTCAAGCTATTCAAGTTCATGAGTGTGTTCATCTTGTTCTTTGAAAAACACGACTATTACAGGCAAAGTTCGTTTAAACAATGGGAAGTTCATATTTTGCTCTACTATAGCACTTCTATAATAAACAACCCGCTTCGGTGGTTGAATTATCTAAGACAGGGGTAAGCTACGTAGTTTAAAGTATCAACGGGCGGGATAACACATTTCCTATCCTCTGGTGGGTTTTATACCCCCACCCTCTCCCAATCATTTCTAACACTTAAAAAATACGAGAGCTGTAAGATTATACTACTATAAAGTCACATGGCTGACTCACTCACTGACATTAATGTTTGCCCACTTCCAGATGAGATAGAAACTTAAAATTTGGCAAACTTATAGCTTCTAGCCTGCAACCGATGGGAAAATTCCAAAAAGTTAAAAAAATCAAAATGTCGGAGCAACTTTAAAGTCGGTGTGGACCTTTCTTTGGAGGTCTCTTGTAGCTAAGCGGTAAGACCTATACAAAAACAGCTCTGGAATTACATTAGTTTACATCCACTTGCAAAGAAAATGCACAGAAGGTTTGGGGGCAGAGCCCCCAACGAGAAAACCGAGTATATATAACAAATAATTAATATATATTTAAATTAGTGTTTTGTTTTAAAACCACGTCTTACCACAATTTCATGCTACACGCTTATGTTCTTATTACGACAGTGGTTTTAAGGGTTAGGAAGGTACGAATTTAAAAGAAGCGTACCCGTATTTGCATGTATGGATAGTGGAAAATGATTTTGGTAAAACCACTCTCAGTACACCCGACCGAATATTCGAACCTCTATCTACCCGTCATCGATAGTCTAGTCTATTGCAATAGTAGCGTGTTAGACCACACGGACACTGAAGCGAGTGAATTTTAGAGTTAATGTTCCAACAAGGTATATATACGGGGTGTGTAACGTTGCTTGAGATCAACATTACAAGCAAGAAGCAAATATGAGTTAAATAACACCAAGTCTACAACCACGAAGAGTGGACATAACAAGACTCACCAAAACTGCCCCGTTTCTCGGTCTCCGTGTGTGAAGTCTCATCAACAAACATCCCGGCCCGTGTACATTGTTCTCGCCCCGAGTGAAAAGGCGTAACTGATAGACTGTGGAGGTGTGGCGTGGTGAGCGTGGCATTTCTCACGTTGCCCCATGGGAAGTGGTCAGACTGTGATCACGTGATGTTCCCGACGTCTCTCCGATGACCTATTTGTTCTTTACCACCAATCCCGCTGTTTCATGTGAATGTTCTACTATGTTCTTTTGGCTTCCCCTATGTTCCCCTCCTCTCAGAGAAAAATTGCTTATAATCTGATGTCGTTTGCCTTAAGCGGCACTTCTTGGTTTGCCCGTGTCTTGGACACACATCACGGGATGGGATTATTCCCAAAGGTATAAATTCAAATTTCGGCCGTACTACTCAAAATTTACTGTTTGGAAAATATTTAAAGAATATTTTAAATAGACTATAGGTTAAGTCTAAATTCTCTTTTGGCCAGTACATTCTAAATTTCCTTTCGACTTTCATCTGTCATTTTCTGTAATATTGTAAGAATGGCTAAGTACGTAGATTAATATGACGTAATGCTATATATAATTTGTTAAATATATTGCCAGGGTTTTGCCCTTCCGGCTTGTTGTCCCGTGATTGAAACTATGAGGGACCTTTTATATTTTTCTTTAACTTACCTTTACAAGGCGAATGCCTGGATTAATTTGGGCTAAGAATAATATAAGTATATTACTCTCTTTTTGGGTTGGCATTTAAGTAATACGCCAATGTTTTGTAACTATGAAGCGCGCACTGCGGGTTGCCGCTGAGGCCTGTTAAGGGGCTGTAAGCTACGTAGTGAATGTAATTGTTAGGACAAGGTTGCTATGGATACAGCGCCTCAGTATAGTTATGGGCATAACCCCTTTACCTTTTTTTTTGTTTATGTAATGGCTACATTGCAAAAGTAACCGTTAGGATAAGGTTGCTATGGATACAGCGCCTCAGTATTGTTATGGGCATAACCCGTTTTATTTTATGTAATTCTCTTGTAACTATCTGTTGTTACATATATATATATATTGTCACATATATATATATATAATTATTGTTAATCTATTCTCAACTAAATAATTATTTATTAGACTCGCAATCTTTAATTTACATCTACAAGTTCTAAGTAATTTTGGTTGATCAAACAAAAGACTCTCGTACCGTTCCTTTTGAGTCTTTAGGTATAGTAGTGGATGGTAATTGAGAAGGGTTCATGGCGGCAGATGATTGAATAGGTCCAAGTATAGGCCTATCAACAATATGCGGTCCTAACGCTCTTCTGCAATTAACTCCTTTTTTGTTGTATTCATGCCCTCTTTACCTTATTGTACGTGTTCACCTGCCCTTGTCCTGTTGAGGAGAAGGGGGTGTATAACACAGGTGTATCAATTTCGGTAGCAAGTAGCTAAGGTGTGGATATTAAATCTACAAACAACCCAAAAAGTCCATATAAACATAATGTTTGGTATTCGATGATTCCCGAGATTAGGCCTTATTTGATACATTCATGTTAGAGTAGCTGCAGCCCTGTCTGTGTACCAGCATTGATACGTCACCTACAAGAGGTGAAACAGGGGTATATAAAGTAGGGCCATTATCAATTTCAGAAGAATTTCGGGAGGGCTTAGCTTGGAAACCGTCTAGCATAGGACATGAGATCTACTATCCACACCCACTTTATTCTCATGTAACTCTATATACCCTATATATTATATATATATATGTATATATAATTCATTCGTGGTCTATATGTTGGGCACCTTTGGTCCAAGACTTCACCTGTGAGTTTTTTTCCCTATAGTTTCCCACAATTCTTCCACGAAAATACGGCTACACTTGTTATAAATTCAAACTTAAATCACCCTATCACATTAGCTTGATTAATACATTATGCTTTTAACCCAAACGGGTCTGAAGACTCGCTGTTAAACATTTGAGATCTACATAGTTGGAGGTATCCATACTGACAATCATTAAACTTTTCTGTCAATATTTTGAACAAGCCTCTTTGAATAACCCATACAAGTCCTCACTTGGTGGACCATTTTAACGATAAACTTCATAACCTCATTGGATTTAAAAAAAACAATTGGTAATAAACAAATTCTTGTTCTAACAAAAAGCAACTAATCCATTTTCGACACAAGTAAAATATGGACGTCATATGTTTATGATACCTACAAACTTGTGTAGAAGAAATATTCCTAGACGAAATCAATATTTTACTTTGAGCAAATTTTCTCAACTGTTGATCAGGGAATAATAATTTCAAAAGCTCTACTTCTACAAAAATATTTCGTAAAACCAAACTTACAGCTAAGGCTAGCTGGGATGTGTCACTTTCAGTAAGCTCATTAAGCAAAATTGTTAAAAACCACATTTATTAAAGTCGTTTCTCAACTGCAAAAAATCAACGTCTCATCAAACCATTGATACATAGCTGAGTGTAAATTAATTTTTATCTTAAATAATATTCCAGCTTTATATATAAATTAGTATTTAAATAATTCATTTGCAACTTATATAAACGCTTCTTTTGTCATTTCACCAGCATGTTTTACTGTTAGGTATCTTTGTTTTTAGCGAGAGTGAGAGTGGAAACATTATCTTTCCTAAAAACTTAGGCCTACTATGTTTAACAATCTTACTTACTCTTTCCTTAAAGCCGTATTTGGTGTTTAATCCTAATCTATATCTGATTGAGTAGTTTCATAAAAAAATTTACCGTTACAATAGTTATTCTTTAACTTTAAATATGACACCTCTATACGGGAAATGAAGCCAGGACTTTTGTTTAGCTACACCACTACTGTTGCCACTAAACTATCCAGGATTCTTCCAACGCCCAGGCCAAATTTTCTATTAACGTCCTTTAAAAATGTTATCTTCCCATTCCGAGTGTAAACTACACGTTTGTTATTTATTTGAATTTAAATAAATGATAAATCTTACACTCGAATATCAAAAGCACACAGAAACAAACCCCTTGGATATGACTATAATTCAACCACAACATCGAAACACAAAACTACGATGATAGACTTCACGCGTAAGTGCAACAATTATTGCGTGTGTATGGCCCGTGCTACCAATCGACCTTGGACTATAATATTTTAATGTAAATTATTGTTGTGCAATAAAAACTTGTAGTTAGTGATCGATGGATTGGTGACTCCTGCTCTAGTGAGAAATTTTGACACTCCTCGAACATGTTTAGCACCCTTTCCTCTTTATATATATTTAACACCTCTCTTTCGTGTTTAGAACCCTTTCCTCGTGATATATTTAATATCCCTATTTAGTGTTAATACCCTTGCCTCTTGATATATTTTGACACTCCCCCACCCCCATTTGTGTCTAGCACCGTTCCTAAATATATATATTTTGACACTCCCCCACTCCCATTTGTGTCTAGCACCGTTCCTAAATATATATTTTGACCCTCCTCACTTGCTCCTCACTCTGGTATTGCACACTAACCTCCTCAAATGTTTTGACACCCACTCCTCTATTTGAGATTCTTTGAGACGTCTCGCTCTCTCTTAAAGTACTGTTTTGATACGTCTAACTTGCTAAACATTCCTTCCTTTGAGCTGTTTAAACGTCTTTTACTGTGCATAAAACTCCTCTTTATAATCTTTTTAGAGCAGACAATATTTAGGGCGTGTTTAGCGATTTTGTGATATATTTCAAACTCTTATATGGTCTTAAGCCACATAATAAATCAATTTATTTGTGTTACGTAGCTATGGAACCTCTTGTATTTGTAATTTATATACATTACATTTATTGATTGTAGCGTAAACGTTCTTTTAACACTACCGTATGTCCTAATACCTGTTTATGTTATACGAACTTATACTAATTACACTAGTTAGTTAATGATGAATAAGTTTGAGTTTAAAGAAAATATTACCACGTTTTGATGTAGGGAGAGTGAAAAAACACTCTGGAGAAAAGCACGCTCAATAAACCCAACCGGGATTCCAACCCAGATCTCCCTTGTCATTGGCTTTCTAGTTTAACATGTGAGTGACGCCTTTGACAATGTGATCACTGCAGCAGAGAAACTACCTGTTAGTACATACAGTATGATTTAACATTTATGTTAGCTTCTTTACATTAATAAATGCGCTAGAAGGACATCCTTATGAAGTTTTTATCCTACAGAAATATTTATCTAGTCAAACAGAAATTATTATAAATATTAATGAGTAGAGATTGTTGTATTTTGAGGTTGTCTTTTCACGTTTGTGTTTAACTCTGCCATTTTTTTTTTTTTTTCAAAATGTGAGACAGCTTACCCTGCTCTTGATTCATAAATTATTCAAGATAATCGACTTGTCCTTTAAAAAGTACAAATGTATCTCTTTAAATAAAATATGGCCAAGTCTTTGGCGTTGAGAATGTCCCATTACCTTTGTCGGGGTTTTACTGTAAATTTACCTTTGTTATTATTATTTTCACCACACAGTTTTTTTGCTACCAGAATGCTTTTAATATTTTTACACTCGAAACATATTACTTCTTTTTATTACTACTCAACAGTTGAACATGTTATTAAAAACTATCTAACGCGAGGTGGTACTGTAGACTGTATATTAATCTAAAAAAAAATAACATAGCACATTTTTTTTAATTTTCATAAAGTCTAACAACGACTACCAAAAAAAAAATAGTAAAATTCCAAATGCTTATCTGTGACCTACATGGAAAAATCGCATTTTGTGTTTATAATTCGTTACAATTAGCACGAGCAAAGTAAATGGTAACTTTACGCTTCCATATTTAAAAAATATGGCTGCCAAGACAGTGCTTATGATTGATTTTTTATCTATATCTCGTCTTTGCTTGCTCTGGATTTTAAAAAAAACATTACGTTGGGAAGATCGGGGTTTTAACCCCCACCAAGTGTACTGAGGGTGGTTTTCCTTAAACTGTTTTCCACTTTCTCTCTCTCTCTCCATGCAAATTTGGGTACTCTTCCTCTAAATTCAACCTCCCTTATCCGTAAAGAACCGCTACACGGAGCCGCACCACACTGGCGCGGACGAATAGTCGAGAGAGCATTGCTCGGTACGGACCGTGTAGTAACTACCACCGGAAATAAATGTTCGGGACCTTCCGAACTGCATTTCTTTCACAGCCGTTGTACGTGTGACGCTGTAGTCATTGTTTCCAACATTACGTACAAGATAAACAATATTATATAGGTCTACAACACTCCATTCATCTCTCGGACTAGAAAATGCGGTGCGGTGTGGGTTGGCTCCGTGTAGCCATAGTTTAACTCTTTGTATGATTGGTACGTATGACCTAAATAGGTCGTGTGACGCGGTGCTAACAAAAATAGGGGGTAGAGAAAAAATCGTTTAATCCAAAACTCTCGTATCTGTTAACTAGTTGTTAAAGCACTTATTAATAGTAGCTTACGTTCATAGGCTTATTCATATGGTTCGTCCTTATTTCCTTCTCATTTTAACATTTTCTAGGCACCTTGGAGAGAAAGTATTGTGATCGTCAAAACATTTGAACTCAATATTTTGTTAATTGTCGACGTTTTATGATCCCCTGAAACCAAAAAAGTTGTTTTGACCATGCCGTATGTCTGTACCTCGGGCTATAGCCGAAACTATTCTTCTGATTGAGCTATAAATTGGCATCTGGGGGTTTTCACAAGGTCCTCCCGAGGGGTTTCTGAAATTAGATATTTGACCCTAATATTAAGGATAATTTACCAAAGGGCCAAAAGAGAAAAAAAATCGATGTTTTCAAAATTCACTCTAATGCTTTTAATTAAATTTTATATCTAGACACTGTTTAGCACTATAAACAAGATGGCTTTTTTTTATGAAAATAACTTTGAGGGTTCTTTACGTAGAGGGAAATTTTCAAATTTTCATGATTTCTCCGCAGCTATTTTACATACAAAATAACTTACTATTGTAAAACTGATAAAGATCTTTTATCTGAAATATGTTTTTATAAAATCAACAAATTCTGAGCTATAAGAAAATATATATACTTTTTTAATTCAGATCTTTGGGAATATATTTTATTTTTATGCCCTTTAGTGGACAAAGATGTTTCTATTTACTCAATTTTTTTTGTAATGATATAGAGTAAGTAACAGTGGTTATTATTTCATTTACGATCATTGATATTATGTTTCTATCATAATGTATAGACCTACTATTTCGTTTCACAAATCTTACGAGTTTTTAGTAAATGTCTACTTTAAGATAAAAGCGGGAGAAGTCCTGTGCGATGCACCGTAACATTTATTTTTAACGTGTGAAAATATAAATGATATTGCGCTGGGGGTCGACGCACCAACACGGATATCGCACAATAAACTAAATATTGTATTGGTTGACTCCCGATAGTGGTGTTGAGTTTATATAAACATCCTTTATTTAGGTATGGCCCGCCTCGGTGGCGTAGTTAGCTAACGCGCTAAATTCATGTTGAGATAGGCTGCCGAGGACAGGGAGATCGAGGTTTAAATCTCGCTCGAGTGAACTGGGGATAGCTTTACCTAAATTGATTTCCACTCTACCTCCACGCAAATGTGATTTCACTTCCTCTGTATTCAACCTTCCCAATTCCTAACCAATTAGCGTAATTAGTACTTATGCCTATAATCCGAACGGTTAGTAAGACGCGGTGCTAAATACATGCCTCTGTGGTTGCATGGTCTAAGGCATTACATTCACAATATACTAGACTGCTGATGACGGGGAGATTGGGGTTCAAATCCCGGTACAGTGCATTAAGGGTCGTTTTTCCTAAATAGTTTTCCACTCTCCTTACATGCGGATGTAAATACACTTCCTCTGTATTCAACCTTCCTAATCCCTAACCAATTAGTTTGATTAGTACATATGCGTATAGCTTGAACGCGTAATAAAACGTGGTGCCAAAAATATCATTTTTTATTAATAGAATTATAAAATTTCACTTATATTTCATGTAGGCCTACTTATAATGTGCTATACCTAATTTTACTGCAACTATGTATTCTAAGATTGCATATCACTCGCTTTATTACCAATCCAGATGTCTTAAAATAACCAAACAATTAAAATAGTCTAATCCACCATATTTAAAAAAATTAGGTAGTGAGAGCTAGGTGTGGTAAAGGAAAAACTTACGTGGGTGAGTAAAGTGGGGGGGGGGGGGGG